>JARFIW010001529.1:272500-464706 GCA_036346225.1 Platerodrilus igneus | reverse complement strand
TATATATATATATATATATATATAAAACATATATATTGCTATGTAATGCTCCTTTGAATGCGGGAACTGGCCCTTAAAAAAAAACATTCGAGCCCCACAGATTGGGCGTCATATTTGCTGTGATACCACCAAAATCCGGGTACTCCGCTTTTCGAATCGAGCCCCTACGAATTGGATGTCCAGAGAATGCTGTGAATCGTACAAAAAGCTATTCATTACCTTAACTGTGTTGGTCCAATGACTTTCTTCTGTTAATCGCCTCGGCTGCTCCCCTAGATAACTTTCATCCTCATTCATAAAAAAAAACAAACACATTCCTACCACAAACACGAACGTTAACTCTATTTACATCAATATTCACAATACATTAAAATTTCAAAATTAAATTTTGGCATAAATTTCAGTATCAGAAATTTTCAAGATTACATTTATTATCATTTAAATGTGCATCCTGAATTAAAGTCCTTGTTGGATGCCTACTAATTACTATAACAATATATGCAGAGTACAAAGGGAGCATCTACCACCCCTTTACGTTAATTAACCAGGTTCGTCTAATTGAGCTCAAAGACATACCCATATTTTTATCATAATCCAGAACATCAATACTAAATACCCTTTCTACTTAAACAAGCAAATTTCACCTTAAAATTAAAATATTATTGTTAGTACAATTTCACTACTGTCCATTTTAAATAAACAAATTAGAAAGTTATTCAACACACACCAAAATCTCAAAGTTCAAACAAAATAGTATAATTTACCTGAAGGTTACTTGCACTCGTAGCTTCAATGTACATCGTCCCTTTTGTTAATCACACCATTCCAACTGGGTTATATTTACGGCTTCTGATTCTTAACGCTTTAAAATTTTCTCCATCACCATTTATTTAAAGTTGTTTCAGGGCTTTTCCGGAACTCCTCTGTGTATATCTGACCCTTGTTTCGTGGATCCAGACACGTTTATGCACCATTTAAGTATTAATACCCCGAAAAATAACAAAGAACTTCATACTTCTTTCACCAATATACGCCAAAACTGCCTACTTTTGTGTATATATTTGTCGTTGTAAATTTTACCAATTGGTACAGTGATACTAAACTTTATTACCTTATATCTTCTTTTCTAAGTGCACTAACGTACATTCATTGTAGCACGTAAAGAACAAGCTGTTTTAAATCACATAATATTCGAGAAAACTGTTTAAATTATTTAATATTAAAACCGGAAAACTAAAAAGCACTGTTTAACGCGTTCAATCAAATCGAAGATCTAAGAGAGCTTGTTTATATTCTCCTGGGTATATATAGCGGTTAGCCTGTCTGTCGGTCTGTTCCCCAAAACGGCCAGTTTCTAGAATTTCGTCATTCTATGTTCCCATTCCGTAGCCTAGCATGCGAATTTTACGAATTTTGCACTCGCCCCAGCTAAATCTCAGAAAATTTCCACACGTCACGCAACGTCTGAGAATACTTAATTAAATTTTATACAGAAATGTTATTTCTACCTCTCAATTTTTGCCTTTTACTTTCAACCAATCGCAACCCCATGACGTTGCTCTACTCACGCCTTTTTACTATATGTGTCTCGGTCTTGCGCCTATTATCTGTCTCTATCTACCCTGTTCTTATTAGTGCAAATTGATATTCCTTATTATCGATTATTTCAGTCTATGTGGACTATCTGGGTTAAATAACCCCGTATCGCACCTTCTCGTGAATATTAAGCCACGGTTTCTCCAAGATTCTTTGTAACCATTAATTATCTGCAAATTTTTCGCCGTACGTGACATTTAAACTACGCAGGTGTTCAAACATATTATTAATTCTCAGAGCTTTATTTTCTGGTATTTTAATCTTGGATTTTCACAGACTTTTATGCTTATTATTAATAATGGTTTAATTAACTCCAACTAAAATTGACTTCTATCCTTTCATTTTTAGCGAATACAAATTAAATATTAATTATTATGTGTACACTCTGTTTAATACCGGTTACTTAAAATAGGGTTAATTAATATAAATTTTGCACGTAATTTCCATTTGTTTCTTTATTAGGAATAATTACATTACACGTAGAGCTTGTTAATACTGTTTCTTTTGATATAAAGCGTCTTGTACATGATTTAAATCTCTTATTTTTACTGAAACGAATGAATTTTTATTCTCCACGGTGTTTTAATAAAGCGTATTATCTAATAAAATTCCTTATACACGGTGATTAAAATTATTTTATGTAATTCATTAATTTTCTACCCTGGTCTAAATATGAGTATTTTCCCCCTATTTGAATACAAATAATCCCACTTATTTGAATGCAAATATAAAGCATTTAGACAAAAAAAATTACAAAAAAAAATTGCCTATCTCTCTCTACCCTTATCTATCTAACTTACCTACTTTATCTCCAATCCAAAAAAAATATATACACCTATCCTATATCCCTATCCTATTCCTAACTCTCACCTAATTCTATAAACTGAAATTATCCCTAACTTCATCCTACTTACCCATCTAATCCTATATACATCCTATATACCTATCCTATTCCTAACTTTTAACTAATCTTCACTATACTTTACTTCCCCCTACCTAATCCTATATACCTATCCTATTCCTAACTTTATTCCTAACTCTCCACTAATCTTATATGAAATATCTATACTTAACCTATCTTATTTTCTTCCTACATTTACTCTTTATTCTCATCCTAAACCTATTTCTAATTATCTCCCATATTTATCCTATACTTAGCTTTATTTTCTATAAACACTTACTTTTACTCTTCTATATACACCTATTCTATCCCTTGTTCTATATCTATACTAAAGTTCACCTATCTCTATCCTTTGTCCATTAAGTTATTTAAATCTAACTCTCTTCTTGACCCTCCAAGTCTTTCTTCTTACCATCCTAATACTCTTCATCCCTATCTCTCCCCCTTCTATATCTATACTTAACATCCCTATTATCTCACATACAATAAACTTATCCCTATTATCCTCACTCTTAAATATTGCTTCTTCTTCAGTCTCTACACATGTCTGTTTCTCATTTACTATTTTTTTCCTTTCTGCCGACAAACCAAACGATACTACTTTAAAATTATCAAATTTTCCCTCTACGGAAAATCCTCTGTACCTTCTAGAATTCTTATGTAATGGAATCCGCCAGAATGAATTCTTAAATCTACTTTATTAAAAACAAACTTGCCATTTAACCTCGTCAAAAGTGTGTCCATAGATGGTGGACAATGGAATTGCGGTTTGGTCCGTTGATTAATTTTTCGTGCATCTAAACATAAACGAATGCTATCATCCTTTTTCTTAACTACCACCAACGGATTTATGAAATGAGTGTTTGATACCTCTATTATGCCATCTTCCAACATTTTATTTAATTCTGCCTTCACCTGCTCCCGATATGCTGCTGGAATTGGATAAACCTTTGCGTTGAACGGTTCTGAATTATCCACTTCCAATCTGTGCTCATATCCTAACGCTGTGCTTGCTTCTACCCCCACTAATTCTGCATGTTTTTGTAATAAAGCTTGAACCTCTACTCTCCTATCCTCTGGACATATTATCGTGTTGATCTGTTTAACTTCATCATCCTCTAACTCTACTACATTAATACTAAACCCCGTGTCATCCTCTGTGACTTCATAACTACCCTTCCATGGCACTACCCTATCATTAATCCTTATTACCTTCCGTTCCATATCTATCAAAACCCCTAACTTCATCATACAGTCAACACCTAAAATGCTCTGAAACTTCAGTCCAGGTACAATTACAAACTCCTGTTCACAGCTTAAACCTCCTATATCTATCCTAAGCACCACAACACTATTTACTACAGCAAACTTCTTTTTATTTGGAGCTACTAAATGGCTACGCTTTATAGGCATAATTCTATCACAAACCTTATCCCTAATTTTGCTGACGAATTCCTCCGATATTAAACTCGCCTCTGCCCCTGTATCAAGTAATACTTCTACATTATTCTCAAAAATTTCTAAATTAATAATTGGCAAACATAATTTTTCCTCAGTTTCTGGCTCTACTTCCTCCTCAATTTTGAAAAATTCACGTGGATGTTCATAAACATTTACACTGAAATCTAGTGGTCTGTCGCGTTCTAAAAATCCTGCCCAGGTCTGTTTTCCCTACTCGGTCCTGGTCTAGCCGTCACCTCAGCGTATGTCCTTGGCGTTTCCACTCGTTCCGTGTCTGTATTAGCAGTCCCGCTCATGTCTGGTGAACTATTCATTCTGGTAGGTCCCGGTCTCGGTGCAGGTCCCCTTCCTAAACTATTACTCCTAACGTATGGTCGTCTCTGTTCCCAATTCTGTCGCTGGTATCCGTAATTATTCCCCCTTCTAGCATAGTTGTCCCGTCTATTGTCAAACCTAACTGTGTTGATCTGTCTTTCCCTATTTTCCCGAGGTCGTCCACTACTTACGTCGTCGTACCTCTGCAAGTATTCTAGAAACATTTCTCTGTCCACTATGTTCTGTAGTGCTACGTGTTGTCTTATGTCTACCTCGAAGTGTCGTGATAAATACTTAATAATTTGTCGGTCCGTCAGTGGTGGGTTCAGTTGCTTTGCTATGCTATACTTGCGTATAGTATATTGCTCCCTACTTCCTGAAA
Organism: Platerodrilus igneus; assembly: GCA_036346225.1. NCBI lineage: Eukaryota > Metazoa > Arthropoda > Insecta > Coleoptera > Lycidae > Platerodrilus > Platerodrilus igneus. The sequence continues at coordinate 460,051 of JARFIW010001529.1, read as the reverse complement.
ATTCTCCCTTAAATTTCCCTGTGATTAAGTCGTCTCGTACCTGGTCTTGTCTGTGGTCACTCCAGTAGTGCTTTAAAAATTTGTTTCCAAGTCCTGATACGTGTCTATGTCCTGTCCTACTAAATTGTACCACGCTTCCGCATTGTCCTTTAATAAAGCCTTTATCGTATTCAGTTTAGTCTGTTCGTCAAATAAATTTCCCACTAGATTTCTTACACTATTAATAAAAATTTGTGGATTTACCCTGTTATCGCCATAAAACTTCATGTGTTGGTCCAATGATACTCCACCTGTAGAAAATCTGGGACCATCCCCGTTAAATTTGACATGTTGTATTTGATACTACTAACTTCGCGTTCTACCCTGCCTAACTGATCCCTACATGAGTCCGTCACTTCAGTCATTTTACATTAATCTCTTCTTCACAGAACATGCGTACTTCGGACCTTAAATGTCCCATTTCCTGTCGAAGACCTGTAATGTCACGCTCATTTTATCAACCCTATTTTCAACTTCCCCATCTTTACGGTAAGACTATTTTAAATTCTGAAACTTCTTTATTCGTCTTATCTATTTTCTCACTTAGGGTTTCCCTAACTCCTGTTAATGTCTCGTTCATTCGGTCAAATTTTCGATTTGAGTCCTCTCTCGCTCTATTCGATTCTTCCCTAGCTAATCGCATTTCCTCTAACATTCTCATCATTAACTCATTTCCTGTTTCTCCTGATTCCGTCCTCGACTGATCTCTACTGCCTCCAGCTTCTTCCATTTTCGAAATTTTCTCACACAATGCACTATCGTCACTTCCAATTTCCACTCCTTGACTCCTTAACCACTCCTTTCTCTGCATACGTTCAAATCACTCACACACACTCTAAAATACTCCTAAATTTATACACACACAAAAACTCTCTCTCTCAGATCGCCAGTTTCCTGGAATAAAATCACAAAAATTTTATTTGGAACTCGAGCCTCACTTTTGGGTCGCCAAATTTGCTATGTAATGCTCCTTTGAATGCGGGAACTTGCCCTTAAAAAAAAACATTCGAACCCCACAGATTGGGCGTCATATTTGCTGTGATACCACCAAAATCCGGGTACTCCGCTTTTCGAATCGAGCCCCTACGAATTGGATGTCCAGAGAATGCTGTGAATCGTACAAAAAGCTATTCATTACCTTAACTGTGTTGGTCCAATGCCTTTCTTCTGTTAATCGCCTCGGCTGCTCCCCTAGATAACTTTCATCCTCATTCATAAAAAAAAACAAACACATTCCTACCACAAACACGAACGTTAACTCTATTTACATCAATATTCACAATACATTAAAATTTCAAAATTAAATTTTGGCATAAATTTCAGTATCAGAAATTTTCAAGATTACATTTATTATCATTTAAATGTGCATCCTGAATTAATGTCCTTGTTGGATGCCTACTAATTACTATAACAATATATGCAGAGTACAAAGGGAGCATCTACCACCCCTTTACGTTAATTAACCAGGTTCGTCTAATTGAGCTCAAAGACATACCCATATTTTTATCATAATCCAGAACATCAATACTAAATACCCCTTTCTACTTAAACAAGCAAATTTCACCTTAAAATTAAAATATTATTGTTAGTACAATTTCACTACTGTCCATTTTAAATAAACAAATTAGAAAGTTATTCAACACACACACCAAAATCTCAAAGTTCAAACAAAATAGTATAATTTACCTGAAGGTTACTTGCACTCGTAGCTTCAATGTACATCGTCCCTTTTGTTAATCACACCATTCCAACTGGGTTATATTTACGGCTTCTGATTCTTAACGCTTTAAAAATTTTCTCCATCACCATTTATTTAAAGTTGTTTCAGGGCTTTTCCGGAACTCCTCTGTGTATATCTGACCCTTGTTTCGTGGATCCAGACACGTTTATGCACCATTTAAGTATTAATACCCCCGAAAAATAACAAAGAACTTCATACTTCTTTCACCAATATACGCCAAAACTGCCTACTTTTGTGTATATATTTGTCGTTGTAAATTTTTACCAATTGGTACAGTGATACTAAACTTTATTACCTTATATCTTCTTTTCTAAGTGCACTAACGTACATTCATTGTAGCACGTAAAGAACAAGCTGTTTTAAATCACATAATATTCGAGAAAACTGTTTAAATTATTTAATATTAAAACCGGAAAACTAAAAAGCACTGTTTAACGCGTTCAATCAAGTCGAAGATCTAAGAGAGCTTGTTTATATTCTCCTGGGTATATATAGCGGTTAGCCTGTCTGTCGGTCTGTTCCCCAAAACGGCCAGTTTCTAGAATTTCGTCATTCTATGTTCCCATTCCGTAGCCTAGCATGCGAATTTTACGAATTTTGCACTCGCCCCAGCTAAATCTCAGAAAATTTCCACACGGCACGCAACGTCTGAGAATACTTAATTAAATTTTATACAGAAATGTTATTTCTACCTCTCAATTTTTGCCTTTTACTTTCAACCAATCGCAACCCCATGACGTTGCTCTACTCACGCCTTTTTACTATATGTGTCTCGGTCTTGCGCCTATTATCTGTCTCTATCTACCCTGTTCTTATTAGTGCAAATTGATATTCCTTATTATCGATTATTTCAGTCCATGTGGACTATCTGGGTTAAATAACCCCGTATCGCACCTTCTCGTGAATATTAAGCCACGGTTTCTCCAAGATTCTTTGTAACCATTAATTATCTGCAAATTTTTCGCCGTACGTGACATTTAAACTACGCAGGTGTTTAAACATATTATTAATTCTCAGAGCTTTATTTTCTGGTATTTTAATCTTGGATTTTCACAGACTTTTATGCTTATTATTAATAATGGTTTAATTAACTCCAACTAAAATTGACTTCTATCCTTTCATTTTTAGCGAATACAAATTAAATATTAATTATTATGTGTACACTTTGTTTAATACCGGTTACTTAAAATAGGGTTAATTAATATAAATTTTGCACGTAATTTCCATTTGTTTCTTTATTAGGAATAATTACATTACACGTAGAGCTTGTTAATACTGTTTCTTTTGATATAAAGCGTCTTGTACATGATTTAAATCTCTTATTTTTACTGAAACGAATGAATTTTTATTCTCCACGGTGTTTTAATAAAGCGTATTATCTAATAAAATTCCTTATACACGGTGATTAAAATTATTTTATGAAAATTTTCTACCCTGGTCTAAATATGAGTAATATATATATATATATAACATATATATATATATATATATATATATATATATATCCACACAGAGTGCACGACGATACGATAACAAAGAAAGTTTAATCCTCCTTTTACTCTAGCTCCTTTCTACTTGAATGATATAAACTGAGCAAACCAAAATTTGTATAATGACCAAGAATATATACACTTCACAGTTTAATAACTTTGATAATTTGATTTGCTATTCATACATTAACCCCTGAATCAAAATAATAATATCAATCTGATTATTCCAGCAAAAACAACACTGTGTACTACTGGAAGTACCTTTCGAACGTTCAAACTACCTTCTTTCTCTCTATGTGTAAAATAACTGAAGCGATAGAAAGTGATAGTTAACAAATAACGAATAGCTCTGTGGTAGAGAGAAGTGGACTGTATATAAAATTAAGTGATAATTTAACAAACAACATATAATTAATGGTTTGAATCAGTTCAAGCGTTTACTAAAAGCACTCATCTGGTGTTTATAAAGCCGTGGTAACGAAACAAACGATGTAACATCTACTCTGCTTTTTGCGGGTGTAGTGAAGCACATTTATATCAATAGCGGTTCTGAAAAAAAGCGGTTTGTCAAATTAATTTGTCCTACCTAGAACATGTAAAACAGCGATACGGTTTGTTCGAACGACAAATCGATACTCTTTTGCTTTTGCTACACTGTTTGCACATACGGAATAACAAAGTCTTATCACGTGCGGCACTTGTTGGCGTGTGCTTCAAGTAAAACCATGGAAATTTTACTCTAACAAATTTAAATATACCGAGGCGAACGTAAATAATCAACAAACTTAGTAGAAAATAAAATTTAACTTTAACTATTTACAATATAAATGGAACATACCGCCCACCAAAATGCAAGGCATTTTAAAGAGAAAATAATTAAAAGGCGAGGGGGCTGAATGAAAAAGCGAAAAAAGAGATAAAAAAGATTTACAAAAACAAAAGAAAAAAAGAAGAATTATTTTTTCTACACTGAGGGCAAAGGGCAGCGCTTTGATACAGTAATAGGAAAGCGACCAGCAAAGTCGACGCCCAAACACAAAAAAGGTTCGACTTGAGTAACTCGACATGAAGGCAGGTTGCCCATAGGAGGTTGCAATGCGACCGAATTGGTCTTCCAACACGTTAGACAGTGACTCAAAATGCGACGGATAGATTGCCTTCCAGAAATAATCCAGAAGTGCTGACTGCCGAGAAAATGGACAATTTGAGCACCCGCGTGGAAGTATTTTAAATGAACGTAAGTAACATACAGATCAGTGAATCGACTTTTGCTAAGTAACAAAGCGGAAAATCTACGGTCAGAGGACAAAGGCGCGTGAGCCAGCCGACCTCCGACGCGCAAGATTCCATCACGAATAACAGGGGACAATTTGCGAAAACTCTTTTATTAAGGGGATCCAGAATGAATGGCTTCAAGCTCGACAGCAAAATAAGATTGTTGAGTATACGCAAGCAAATGGATCAAAGCATTGTGCAACTCAGAAGATGACAAAGGTCCGGAGTACCTTTCGAGTGGGTGACGTAGATTATGACGAAAAAGGAGAATCCAAGCAACAATGCGCGTAATAAATGGAAAGAAGTGATTTTCTAGAATTGATTGAATCCAAGAGGATGTTACGACAGCGGATAAAACAATAGAGCGTTGTTCAGTGAGAACTTCAGGGATATCTGAAGACGGAATATATGGACTGTAGTTTTCGAAAGACCCATAGAAGGTTGGTGAAGCCGCCCACCATAGAGAACATTGGCACAAGTCGGTAGGGAGTAAACCACGTGACCCGACATCGGCAGGATTCTCGGTGGAGGGGATGTGAAGCCAAGAGGCGCGAGAAGTGTTTTCCTGAATGTAAACAACACGATTGGCAACGAAAGTTTTTCAACGCTGCGGCGGGGAACGAATCCACGAAAGTATTACCATGGAGTCAGACCAACAGTAAATTTTATGAAAAGTAAGGTTCGAATCAAAGATTTTGAAGACAAAGATTAATAATTTGGATGCCAGTGTGGCGGCCAACAATTTGAGACGGGATAAAGAGATTGTACGAAGGGGTGCGACCATAGACCTAGCGCACACTAAGCGAACCTCAACGGCGGAAGCAGTAACAAAGCGAAAATAAACAACAGCACAGTAGCCACGTTCGGAAGCGTCAGCAAAGCAGTGAACTTCGCACGTAGTAAACTGTGGCGGGATAAGCAAGCGAGGTAAGGCGAAATCCGAAAGAAGCGATTACTCATGCAAGTATCTCTCCCACAAACGGATGAGGTCGGGGGGAGGGGAAGCATCCCATTCTAATTTTAACGACCATAAACGTTGAATTAAGTGTTTTACCAGAAAAGTAAGAGGGGATAAAAGTCCCATGGAGTCGAAAATACGGGCTAAGTTAGAAAGTAGGTTGCGTTTGATACAACAGGTACTTAGTGGCTGAACTAAAAAACAAAAATTATCTGAAGTGGGATTCCAATGAAGACCTAAAACTTCTAGGGGTTGAGTATTAGGATCCTCAAAGGAGCGGGGTTGTGCGAATTGCTGCGTAGCGGTAAGATCTTTTAACAATTCGAGATGGTTACTTGACCATTTATGAAGTTCGAAACCACCAAGTTTTAAAAAAGCAATTAGTTGATTACGTATAGCGAGGGTTGATTCAATAGAATCGCCACCACCAGTAGCGCTGTCATCAATATAAGTATTGTGGCGAAGTGCGAAAGCGGCTAACGGATAAGAATTCCCTTCGTCCACGGTCAACTGCTAAAGCGTGCGTATGGCAAGAAAGGGAGCACAATTGATTCCATACATAACGGTATTTAATTTAAAATCCTGAATGGACTCCTCAGGGGAGAAGCGCCAAACAATTCGTTGATAGTCACACTGAACGGGATTTACAAGAATTTGTCTGTACATCTGATGAATATCGGCAGTGACAACATAAGGATGTAAACGAAATTGTAACAATATTGCGGTGATATCGGGTTGCAACTTCGGTCCAACAAACAAGTGATCGTTTAAGGACGATTGAGACAGAGTTTTAGCGGAAGCGTTGAAAACAAATCGTAATTTCGTACTTACGCTTTCGGGTTTCACAACGCTATGATGCGGAATGTAATAAGAAAAGTGCGAATGAGACCCAATAACAACAGATTGCATATGTTGAGAATCAACATATTCACGCATGAACGAAACGTATTGTTCGTAAACCGAGGTTGCTTAAGTAGACGATTTTCTAAAGCAACAAATCGTTGTAAGGCAAGATCACGACTACCTGGAAAAAATGGTTCCTGATCTCTAAACGGCAATGAGATGACATAGCGACCTTGTTCATTGGGGCGAAACGTATCGACAAAATGTTTTTCAACAACAGTTTCTTCAAGCGTGAAAGGTTGAGCGGCGGGGACAGCTTCGACTTCCCAGAACTTAGCGACAATATCTTCCAATGGGGAAGTAGAATCTGGCATACAAAATAAGTTAGTTATTTCAGAAGCGGGCGAGGAAGGCATGTTTCTCATTAAAACATATCCAAAGATGGTATTAATAGCAACAGGTTGATCGCTATCACCCTGGATGCGACCGTCTAATAACACTTGGAGAAAATATCCGCGCCAAGTAAGAAATCAATGAATCCAGATTGAGCAAAGAGCGGATCAGCTAGCTTGAGGTTAGCCAGATGATTAAAATGTTGTAAAGAAAGAAGTAGGTAAATTTTCACAAATTTTTGGGAAGTACTACATTACATGTGATTTTCCAATGCTCCACCCGAAGGTACTACATTGGCCAGGAAGCGAGTTTTTTTTTACCTGGAAAATTTAGAATTTTGCCGAATCCTTGCTGTTCCAAGCAAGGTAGGGATCTTTACCGTGCGTGACAACACTCACACACGGGACCTCCATTTTACCTCTCATTCGAACGAGGGTGTATTTTTGTGAAAAATGCTCGCCTAACATTTTTCAAGCGGACCGTGTCGGGATTCGAACCCGGGACCTTGGGCGTAGTAGTCACACACATACCACTACGCCACGGAGCCGCCTTGGGAAGTACTACAGCTTGAAAATTAATACTCGGTGAAAAAACACTTATTGGTTTGAGCCAAACGGCGACAGTACCATGCTGAGCAACTGAGCGCATGGAGCCTAAACCACTAAGGGTAAGAGAATGTGGAGTAGTTTGAAAACCTAAACGTTTCACACTACTTTGCGAAATAAAAAAAGTCATGCTGCCCGAATCGAGTAAACCGCGAAATTGCTGGAAAGAACCAGATATATCAGCAATTTCCACTTGAACGGTGGAAAGTAGAACAACTGAAGGTTTAGCTAAAGACTTAAATAAAACGACATTCAAAGTTGACAGACTACTACAGCTAAACGAATTCGATGATTCCTCAGAAGCATGAGGAGCGGAAGGCTTGTAGCGGTCTTGAACAGCAGGAGTAGTGCGGTGATACCTTAAAGGTGGCGGTGTCCGGGCTCAAGCAAGCCTGGCTACTAGCAACGAAAGCGGGTTTAGACGAAACGCGATCGAAGTGCAATAACAAATGATGACGTTGATTGTATTGGCGGCATGAAAAAGTAGACCGACATTTATTTAAAATGTGAGAATTGCTAAGGCAATTAATACAAAGATGTTATTTTTTTGCAAAGTTGTAGCGATCTTGCGACAAAAGTTTAACGAAATCATTACAGCGATAAAGATTGTGATCTTGTTTGCAAAGCGGACATTTATTAACACTAGACTTTGTCTAAACTAACATTGAAACGGCGGATCGAGGCTTAGACGGGTTGCTGGAATGAATAACTTTGTTTAAATCAGTTTTATGATTTAGCGACAAATTCGATACGGATTTACACGTATTTTCGAGATAAGCAATTAACTTTTTATAAGATGGGATAGTGGTCGGATCTTGATGCATTTCAAAAGTACGAGCAGTGTGTACATCCAAGCAATTTAAAATCATTTGTACAAGAATAAAATCCCATTGCTCTATGGGTAAATCAAATTTTTTGAGCGCTTGTAAATTATCGACAAAAGTATCAACTAACTTTTGCAAATCGACGGGGCTATCGGAGTTTAATTTGGAAAATTTATCTATATTGTTCCATAAAGCTGAGGTAATGTGACGAATATTACAATATTTTTTACAAAGTTTTGTGTATGCAAAAGCGTAATTGGATTCTGTAAGGTGAAACTTTTTAATGGTTAAAAGTGCGGAATTTTTTAGTGCAGATTGAAGATACGAAAATGTATCTACGTCAGATAAATCGTTATTAAGATGAACTAAACTATCAAAACAATCAATAAAACTTTCAAATAAACATTTACCCCATCAAACGTAGGCAGCGTCAGCAGGGGAAGTAATACTTTTGACTTTAAAGTATTTAGCGGCGGGGACAGATCAGCCCGAGGCGAAGATTGGCTAGTAAACAGCCTGAAATAGAACGCTTTTATTTTAAAGTAGTTGTTGTCAAAGCGTTTACGTATAGCGTGTTCCATTTCAAATTGTTCATCAGCGTTACCGGCGGAAGAAATTGCACCTACTATCCAATTATGGTGTGTAAGAAAATTTTCTCTAATGGTTTCCAGAGATTCATACTGTGCACGAAATAAATCTAAAAAGGCTGCTTTGACCCTACATTTTTGAGCGATTTCAAACATTTTCTCTAGTGAATTAATTGCAATATTACGTAGATAACAACTACGCTTCAACTTTTCTGCCATAGTTAAAAATAAAATGAATACAAAAGCGGATGAAATAAGAAGGAGGACTTGACGATTTATAATAGCCCAGCGGCGATAACAAATACGTAAGCCTATTGCAAGGCAGATAAGAAATGCTCGTAAACAATTCAAACGATAGAAAATTATGCTAATTAAGACTGTCAATGCTTTGATGAGCGGTATAATTAATTATCTGAGTTTGTTGTTTTTTCAAATCTGGCGAAAAGTTACCAAATGTAAAATAACTGAAGCGATAGAGAATGATAGTTAACAAATAACGAATAGCTCTGTGGTAGAGAGAAGTGGACTGTATATAAAATTAAGTGATAATTTAACAAACGACATATAATTAATGGTTTTAATCAGTTCAAGCGTTTACTAAAAGCACTCACCTGGCGTTTATGAAGCCGTGGTAACGAAACAAACGATGTAACATCTACTCTGCTTTTTGCGGGTGTAGCGAATCACATTTATATCAATAGCGGTTCTGAAGAAAAAGCGGTTCGTCAAATTAATTTGTCCTACGTAGAACATGTAAAACAGCGATGCGGTCTGTTCGAACAACAAATCGATACTCTTTTGCTTCGTGGATTTTCCAGTCACTACACTGTTTGCACATGCGGAATAACAAAGTCTTATCACTCGCGGCACTTGTTGGCGTGTGCTTCAAGTAAAACCATGGAAATTTTACTCTAACAAATTTAAATATACCGAGGCGAACGTAAATAATTAACAAACTCAATAGAAAATAAAATTTAGCTTTGATTATTTACAATATAGACGAAACACTGTAAATTTTGAAAATATTTTTGATAATTTTTCACAAATTAAATACTTCAATATAAGCAAAAATGTAAATATTAAAATTGAAATAAAGCATTATGCTAATAAAGAATATTCTTATTTTTAACCTGCATTTTTTTCGCTTGTTTCTAATTCTTAGAACTGCCTCTGCATGTGATTGACCAGCACCCCTGGATTGTTTCCATTTAAACTTTCTTGTTTACTGCACAGTACAGCTCGCCCAGTCTAACTCTTAGTTTGATTAATTTCTCCCTACAATGCTCCTATGCTTATGTATACCATTGCTTAATTAAATATCTTTGCTAGAGCAATTATTTAAATCCGTTTCTTAAATTAGTTCAATGGTCGTTCACCAGAATGGTTACTTTAGAGTGGTCACTTAGATTCGTTTACTAGAGCGGTTACTTAAATTCGTTACTTACAGTAGTCACTTAGATTCGTTACTTAGAGTAGTAACTTAGAGCCCTAAATTATTAAATATTAAAATTAGGTTTAATTAATAGTTCTAACTTACGTTTTTTAAGTTAACGGCAACTTTTATCGTAGATCGGCACTAGAATTATTCTTTTAAAGTTTTTCTATCTCGACTTTCACTAAATACTTCTTTAATTTTTACTATTTTCACTCCGCGTGATTACACTTACACTTTGAACTGTTATAGATTGTGCCTTGATCGAAGAAAGACTGATTGTTTATCAATTCCGTGTTCTATATAAAGGCTCCGCCCTTTACCTGTACCATTGGTTTTCTGAGCGTATTTTGTTAATTGAGGTGTTGTACTTTGCCTTATCTTGCAGCCTTCGGATTTTCTATAACGTTACTATCAAAATTCGTGTCGAAATGATGCATTTCATCACATAGGCATCTAATTTATATAGTGTATTCCTCTGAATATCCAACTTTGAACTTTCTTCAAGTCACGTCCGCTTGTTTATATTTGCATTTATTTAAATTTTTTTGTTTAATTTATTACGTAACCAAACGTCTGTTTTGTTGTTTAGTACTTTAAAATCTGTTAGATTTTATTTGAATTTATGATGTACAGATATCGTAATTTGTATGATGGCGGTTCGTTATTTTAATGCTTTAAAATTTTGAATGGGATTCTTTTATAGCTAGTATGCCAGGTTATTTTCTTTTACTGATTGCGTATTTATTTTAATAAAACTCGTTGCGTTTAAAGTATTCCTGCGTATTTATTTTCAATTTTATGCTTGAAGATTTAATTTAAAATGCATTATATGACGTACAAGTTATTGATCTTACTAAATATGATTTGATTTTTGAAGAATGAGCTTCCTTACATAAATTAAAGTTAGTTGTGAGTTATATACAGTGTGCTCGATATTAGCTTTTGCATAATTGTCGAGTTACTGCCATTTTATGATGAAATTGTTTAGTTTTCTAAACTTTAGTGATATTTACATGTAGCGTACGACCCTTATGACTCAATATACCTCTGAATTACCCTATTATCATAGCGTTTTTCCCACAAATTAAAATATAAAATTTTCAATCTGTCATTTTTGGCGCCCAACATGAAGACAAAATCCCCATTTATTTATTTATTTATTTATCTGTGTAAAAATTAACTGCCTTCTTAATTCCCCTTTGCTACCTTAAGTTTTTTGATAAAACCTAATTAATCTTATAGCTAAGTCCTTATTCTAAATCCCATCTATGTCTATCTTACCTTATACCTATATCCCTATTCTAATCCCTTATCTATACCTATCTTACCTTATACCTATATCCCTATTTTAATCCCTTATTTACATCTATCTATTTTACAGTTTGTACAATTATTCTTTATCTTCCTGCATTGCCAAAGTCTTTTTGTCTGAAAATATCGTATCATCTCTCACTAAATTAACCATCGCTACAAAATTATCGTCTGATTTTAAGTTATTGTTTATCTTATTTTTTCTCCTTATACACCCTATTTCGTATCCTAGAAATTTTATTTTTTTTCCTGAAAGAATTCACACTTTTTCAGATCTAATTTCAACCCTGCTACATTCAACTACAACAAAATTCTTTCAAGGTGTGTAAAATGTTGCTCAATGCTATCGGTGAATATTAAAACATCATCCACGTAATAGATGCGAAATTCCTCAAAAGCCTCAAAATATTTTGCATAGCCTTAACTAATGCAGCCGTACTCGAAGACAAACCAAAAAGGACCCTTTAAATTGGTAAATATGCCCTTTTACAGAAAAACCCGTATACTTCCTTGATTCTCGCTCTGGTGGAATTAGCCAAAATGAATTTTTGAAATCTATTGTAGTAAATATATTTTTATTACCTTACATTGCCAAGATGCTATCCATGGTTGGTGAACAATTGTATTGCGGTTTTGTTCGCTTATGTATTTTTCTTGCATCGAAACATAACCTAATGCTATCATCACTTTTCTTAACTACAATTAGTGGATTTACAAAATGCGTGCTTGATTTCTCAATGATACCCTCTCGTAACATTTGTTCGATCTCTCCTCTTACTCTATCTCTGTATGCTGCCGGAATACTATAGTCTTTGCAATTTCTAAATAGACCTGCGTCATTACAATTTGTGACGTCAAAGTGTAGCAACGTTGCCCCTACCAAAATCCTATTGCCGCATGACTATATTAGCGTCATCGGTAGAATACAGAGATTGAAAATATTTAATAGCAGATGACGAATGTGATTTGTTACTTTTTAAAAAAGTATTTTTTAGAATAAATTTCTATCGACAATATTGCAGATTAAAGTCATTAATTAACAATATATTTTATTTACTTCTTTATTTTTACCACTGAGCATATTTTAAATATAGTTGTGTATTTCTAATGCTCCTAATTTTATGGCCATTAGTATATTATACTAGACACAGAATAATAACCACAGTTATTCAAGAGGTTATGTTATTGGAATTATAATTTAAACGTTTTGATTACACAAATCGAAAAAGAAAAGGAACAAAATTACAATTTCATTTGTAAGTAAAATTCTCATTAACTTTGAATAATTAAGATATATCACTTTAAAATAATCTTTTAGATTTCCCTGAAATCATCTACAAAGACTAAAGTTATGTTATATACAATGCAAACGAAGGATTTAACACTTTCAAATCACCCTAAAATTTGTGATGATCATTTCACTTCTGATTATTAGTATGCAACTGACTTGAATATGTCATGTTTTCAAAGCATTTCCAACAACTAAACCAATGTATAAGAGTAAAGGCTTTAAACGAACGAACTTTGAAAATCTTATAACCAAAAGGTTCAACGACTAATCTTTCGATGGAATTTTTAAAGATATAAATAGCAGTTTGTTAAATATGCAAAAGCATGAAGGGACAAAAATCTTCAAAAAATAGGCATTTACTTTATAACTTTGAGACCAGGTAACGGAGTAGTTTGAAACAAATAATTCAATATACAATTTACCACTTTTTGTAGATTGGTGTAATATAAAGACTTTGACCTTACCTGTATTTAGCACCTTCAAAATTTAAGCTAGTGTAGTATTGACCAGTTCGTCACCAGTGTGTTTATTACAACCATTGAAATTGAAAGCTGTAGAAGCTGTTAGGATATCTAAAATACAATATCCTGAAGATGAATTTGCAACTCATATTTTAAAGACAAGTCACTCAAGAATTTAACAAGTATTAAAAGCTTGTAATTTAAAAATAAAATATATATGGTAGTACTTGTTTATTATACATACAGTTTAAGATAGTTATAATTAAATTAGAAGTACATCGTTTAAAACGCTTTTTAATTCTAAGTAGTCGTGCATTTGGTAGAATAGTTCAATTTGATTGAAAATCTGAATCACTGTCATCACCATTACCAACGTTAATAATTAGAGGTGCATTATCTTCTTGATCAAATTTGATCTCACGTTTCCACCAATCTTTGATAATTTCTTCTGCATGTTCTATCGAATGTGCCCAAATCTCTGATGTTATTTTTTCTAATGCTTCTTTCCACATCTGTAAACAGTTTTCAACAGACCTACCATCATTTTCAATTGCATGGAATATGCAGTGATACGGAGGCAATCTTAACACCTTATGTCCATATTGTTCGGCCAGCAAATCCGCTTTAAAAATCTTTGGCGGTTTATACCTAAAATATTTAATAAATACTGATATGTTATAAAGCACAAAATTTTGACTCACATCATGACAAGTTTCAGAAGCTCTGCTTTCAAAGCATTACCATCAAGGACATTGTTTGTTTTGTTAACCATTCTGCGATGTCACTTTTTTTCCAGAAACTGTTAGGTATTTTGTTTAACACAGTACAATGATAGGAAGCGTTGTCTAAAACTATTGCAGATGATGATTCCAAATTCTTCAATAATTGATTTTCAAACCAATACAAGAAATTCTGTTCATTGATTTTTCCGTGGTAATCTGGGTCGTTTGTGGACGAAGAAAAAATCAATTCTGACCCATCTATGAAACCATTTACATTTCCTGCATGTAATACTATGTACCTAAAAGATTATTTAAATTATTCTGTTTTAAAAGGAAGTATATGACCCAAACTTTTTTCCATCAATTCGTGTACTCTTTACAGTTCTTAAATCACTGTCTTGCCAGGAGCGGCTCACAGCACCATTCTGAAAAATCCATGTTTCGTCCACAAACACAAACTGATACAGATTCTCTTCTTTTATTCTCTTGTATGTCTTCAAGAAATGTATCCTTCTATCAACAATATTTGACAATTCCATTAGACCTCTCCGTGGATTATCTTTTTGCCATTTAAAATATGTTCATCTAAAATAAATACATGTAATACAATACATTAACTTGGAAATGAGTACTTACGATTGTCATATAACCTATAAATCACATTACGAATTCCACTTTTGGTAAATTCTTCTACGTCAGTGACAGGCTTTGTGTGGACTCGCTTTTTTGACGTAAATGGTTCATTTTTCGCAATTGTTTGTGAAATCGATTTTACGGTGCCAATACTAAGACCCAGGGCAACCGACACTCTCTAAAAATATGCATAAGAAATAGTTTTTGAAGTAAATAATGAACTAAACTACCTCACGAACCGCTGTTAACGGAATAAATGGTACACCATTATCCCTTTCTTTTTCAAAAAAAGTGATTAAACTAGCAACAAGTTGTTTAGCTCTAACGCCTAAACTAATTCCACTCATTATCTTCGGTGATCAGAGTTCGGTGTAACACTAATATGAGTTCTGAAAAGAACTGTTTGAAGCAAAAACTGATCAAATTATGAACGAATAAAAATAAAAAGTGCACGAGATGTAAAAATAACTAAACAACATATAACCTAAAAATTAAACGTCAAATCAATTAAAATTCCGCTAGAATTGTTGGCAACGTTGCACATTGCTACTATTCAAATCAAAACCGTAGCATAGCATTTTACGGTTTATAATGACAAACGTCTGTATAAATAGTTAGTACGTGTGTGACGTCGCGAATGACGAGGTCTATTTAGAAATTGCAAAGACTATATATAATTTCGTGTTAAACGGTTCCGTGTTCACTACCTATAACTTGTGTTCATAGCCTGTAGCAATTCTAGATTCTGACGTCCGTTTCACGTGTTCTTGGTGATGCGTATTCTGGTTTATGTTCCTATCATGGTTCGTTTGCTCCGTTTCTCGCTTTGGCGTGTTTCCTGTACTCCAATCGCGTCTAAAACCATTATTATAATGATTGTAATTGTTCCGATTGAAATTTCCCCTATAGTTGTTATTATTCCGCTGATAATTAGATCTATCCGTTTCCACTCTTCTTTGTGTTCTTACCAAATTCACGAGTTAACTTTCTATTCTATTTTCCACCCTACGATTCTATGCCAATTCTTCACAGCGTTGCAAATATACCAGGAATATATCTCGATCTACAATATTTTGAAGTACGATAAATTGTCTCACTTCCCCCTCTTAATGGCCTGCCAAATATTTTATTATTTGTTTTTCCTCTAAGGGAGGCTCTAGTTGCTTTGCGGTGCTAAACTTTTGTATAGCATACAATTCTAGGGTCATTCCTAAATCATCTCTTGCTATATACTGCTGGTTGTCCCCCCAAAAGTCTCTTAAAAATTTATGTTCAAATACCTGAAGAGTTTTTACTTCGCTCTCTATTAAACCACACCAAATTTCTGCACCCCATTATAACATTGATCTGACTAAATTTAATTCGTATCGCTTGTCTGTTGATCTCTGTATTAGTGTTTTAATATTATTCAAAAATAATTTTGGGTTAAGCTTATTGTCCCCGTAAAATTTAGGGTATTGGTTTAGCCATATGTTTGGTTGATTTAGCGTTATGGGTTCCCTAATATATTGCACTGTATTTCTACCAAAATTTTCTATGTCCGTTTTTACATTTCCCAATTCCCTATTTAGATCTCTAAATCTTATCTCTCAATTTCCTTCAACCTCTTGTACTTTTACACCTAAATCCGTAATTCTCTCGTTTGTTTCCCTTTCACATGTTTCTTGGTTTAATTTAACTCTCATGACCTCGTCCCTTACGTTATCAATGTTTTCCATAATTCTTACAACTTTACTTCATTTCCGTGATCGTTTGATATGTTTCCCTTAGACCATCGCTTAAAATTTTTATTTCGGAGCCTAACTTTTGCCCATTTTCATTAATTTGCTTCGTCATGTTTTTCATGGCCTCTTTATTTTTATCCATTTTATTGTTCAACGCTAGTAAAATTAACATGATTTTTGATTCCTGTGTGGTCTGCTGCTCCCTCGCTGTGACTCCTTTCTAATACTCTTTCCGGAATTTCAGTTTGTGTATCTTGCAGGATTACACTTTCCTGAGACCCTATCTCTATCCCTTCATTCCTCAACGCCTTTCTAGCTTCCAGCATTCTTTTATCCATCTCTATCTAAATCCTAAATTCTAATTCAACTTTTTTAAATTTCTTTTATATCTGCCTGTAATTTTTAATTTTAATTAATATATAATTTTCAAATATTTCTAGTCCCTAGCTTCTCGCCGTACGTTGTCGATGCCAAATTTATTTAATTTTATGTTCTAGTCCCACGCTTGTTGGTGATAAACAACTTTTCAGTGTTCTCCCCTCACGTGGACACGTTAATTTTCTTTTTCGAGCCCCTACAATTGAGGGTTAATTTCTTTTCGTTCTACCTCCTACGTTATCGATGCCAAATTTTTACTTAATTGTATGTTCTAGCCCCACATTGATGTGCCAAATCTTTACTTTGCAATGATACCGCCGCACGCCGATGTGATTAACGTTCAGTTTCCTGCTAAACGCCACCGCTCTGTCCCTAAATAACATCAACTTTAAATTTTAAATATACCTCTTTTTATATGCTTCGACTAGCTCAGTTTGATTCACACAGAGTGCACGACGATACGATAACAAAGAAAGTTTAACCCCCCTTTTACTCTAGATCCTTTCTACTTGAATAATATAAACGAAACAAATCAAAATTTGTATAATGACCAAGAATATATACACTTCACAGTTTAACAACCTTCATAATTTGATTTGCTATTCATAAATTAACCCCTGAATCAAAATAATAATATCAATCTGATTATGCCCAAATTATAACTCCCTTAAAGCCAACAAAAACAAAATTGTGTACTACTAGAAGTACCTTTTGAACGTTCAAACTACCTTCTTTTTCTCTATGTAAATTTTGAAAAGATTTTTGATGACCCTTCACAAACTAAACACTTCAATATAAGCAAAAATGTAAATATTAAAATTGAAATAAAGTCTTATGCTAATAAAGAATATTTCTATTTCTGACCTGCGTTTTCTTCGCTTGTTTCCAATTCTTAGAACTGCCTGTGCATGTGATTGACCAGCACCCCTGGTTTGTTTCCACTTAAACTCTCTTGTTTACTGCGTAGTACAGCTCGCCCAGTCTAACCCTTAGTTTGATTAATTTCTCCTTTCAATGCTCCTATGCCTATGTATACCACTGCTTAATTATATATCTTCGCTAGAGCAATTATTTAAATCCGTTTCTTAAATTAGTTCAATAGTGTTACTTAGAGTCGTTCACCAGAGTGGTTACTTTAGAGTAGTCACTTGGATTCGTTCACCAGAGTGGTTACTTAGATTCGTTACTTAGAGTAACCGGGAGTCAAATGGACTAATTGAAAGACTACACCTAACCCTATTAGAACAAATCAGACTATTAAGATTAAACTATAAAAAGGAACATATCACCAACTTAATGTCATATGCACTAATTGCTTACAACAACACAATCCACTCATCAACTAATTTTACACTCCTCGAACTAACACTAGGACACTCAGATTCCCGCAACTCTTATGACATACACTATAACAAAGAAGTATACCAACAGTATGCAAAAGAGCACAAAGAGAAATTAAAAATAACTTATGATACTGTAAAAAATAAATTAGATAACGATAAAGAACGTATTACGACAACTCACAATAAAAATACCGATATAAATAAATTCTCAGTAGGACAAACCGTGTATGAGAAAAATTTTAAAAGTAAAAGACACAAAACGGCCTCCAGAAATTTAAGCCGTTTAAAATCAAAAAGATCTCAGATAGGAATGTAGCCGTAGTAGACAATGGAAAAATTGTAAAATATATTCATTGAAAAAATCTAAGACACCATGTAATTTCAGATGGACAGCTATTACCCTTGCTATCAACCTCCATCCAAGTAGAACGAACGACACTGACATAATAGTGGAAGACATTAAAAACTACCCCGGTATACTACCAGTAAAATTGGGAAGTATGCAGAATACAATAGATTACTGGACGTTCGCACAGAAATTTGACTTAACCGAATTATAACAAGAATTTTATATAATTAGAAATAATTACTACAGACTGAAACAATCAATGGACACAGCCAAATTTAGAAAAGAATACGCGATAGAAATGTTTAATTACAAAAACATAATAGAGAACATCTTAAAAACGCAAACGACAAATTTATTCGACTAATACCAACAGACCAAATCACTAGACAGAAAAGAGGAATCGTTAACGGATTAGGTAATATTATAAAAGCAATCACAGGAAATTTAGACAACCAATATGCTGAACGATATGACAACGTGATACAACAACTAATTGAAAACCAGAATGACAAAAACTATTGTTAGAAATCAAATATCCGTAACCCAGTCAATCATAATAAAATTCATGAATATACATTAAGTAAATTAGTAAGGAACCAGGACAGTATAACTAACAGAATAATAACCCTTGAAAGTAACATGCAAACCACAATGCTAGGAATGCGAGGTTTAATAATATTCAACACGATATTCAATCAGATGCTATCAACACTTACCATAATTCAACAAATTTTAACCACGTTAGAAAACGCTGTAACATTTGCAAAACTAAACACATTACATGCTGGTATCATAGAACCAATTGATTTATTGACAGAACTATTAGGAATTAGATCACTCATAACTAACAGCAAACTACCCTTTGAAGTAACCGAATCCAATATACTTTTATTTGAAAAAATAGCTATAGTAAAAGGTTATGTAAAGAATAATGAAATTACGTTTTTAATAGAAATCCCCATAGTAGAAATTAACCCTTACAATTATTTTCATTTATTTGCTTTCCCCACGAAAGTTGCTAGCCAGTATAAAGTCATTATTCCTAAAACCAAGTTCCTTCCCCTAAATGAACTTAGGTATGGCTTCACGAATAAAAAGTGTGAAAAAGTGGTACCCAGCCAATATCTATGTCAATCATTAACGACGACAGCTATTCAGAGGGAAGACCCTGTGAAGTACAACTATTAAGATTCTCAAATCACTACGAGAATCGCGAGTCAAAACCAGTACAAATCACCAACACGAAAATTCAAAAAGTCACGGACAACAAATGGATTGCCGTAGATATAAAAGCAAAGGAACAAATTCTAGTCATAAAAAACAAAAAACAAAGGTAAATGAAGAAATAATAAGTGTACCCTTAGGGACAATGAATTTTAAAAATTAAGGAAAACCCTTAATTTTTATCTACGTCGAGAAGGGTTACATATCCCACAAATTAGGATATATAGATAAATAAAGGGAATTATTAAATTTGAAATTAGATTGTTACATTGTATAATTAATTAAAGGACAAGCAATAAAAAGTTAATGTAAGTTCATAAACCAGACATGAGAACGGATGTGAATACATTGTATTCCAGACGTAATATGACACTGCAGGTGCAGGTCACATCAAACAATAAGATTGCAATTATTAGAACTAAAATTGTTACTTTGTATTGTATAAATGAATTAAGAAATAAGCAGACATGAATTCTCAATACGTTAATTAATATAATGTACTTGTAATTGAAAATTCAACTTTTAAATCTGTATAAATAGAAATCGATAGAAGAGTTTTATTTAAGATACTTTTTAAAAAGTCGCTCCATTAGGCCCAAATTCTAGTTAATCTTGCATCATAATGTTCCATACTATTCTACGACTTTTTGGATGTAGATAATTTGGTTATAATGAAGCGTTTATAAAAAACGGGAATTCGTTCGATTCATAAATTCAATCGCGAAATGTTATTTTAATATAGGTCGCGAGCTGTTGCTTTACGAAGATGATATTGGAAGTATGCAGTAAGTATATTGTAATTTAAAAATTACGATGGTACAATTGATATAGAAGTGATGTTTTAAATACAAATTACAGTAAAAATGGAATTTATTAATTACATTCAATAGAGAAATTTTTTCAAAATAACGCTATTTTAAAAATTTTATTAAATAATCGAAAGGAAGATTTAAGCATAATGTACTTTGGTAGCTGCTGTTTGACATGAGCATTTTAAGTATGTAAAATCTTGTAAGCTGATTTGACGTCAATTTAAAATAAGAAGATATTTAATTACGAGAAACATGTTTGTGGATTCTGCAAGTATTACTTTTAGATTTATTTTTAATTAATATTGGAGTATTTGTATTTAATTTTAGGTAGAATAATAAGTGTTAATCATAAAATTTTTTTTTTGTATTGAATTTTTTTACCAGGAAAGTTTGTGTTCAGATTTTGAAACACTCTAACCTTTTAATAGATTATCTGTCAAGGATTTTTGATCAAACAAACCTCACAAGCGTGGCAATAAATCTAACCAGGTAAACCATCTATAAAAAGAAAATTTAGCTGTGTAAATTTAAAATAAAGTAAGGAACAATTTCTTTTATAATAAGTACTTCTTAAAAATTATTTTATGTTTGAAAGAAACAATGTTATAAATTTTTTTGTATAAGGGAAAATATTTCATACTGTATAAATGCTTTGTGATATTGCTGTGTATTATTTCATTTTAAAAACTTAGTGAATTCCGTTAAGCTAGCCAGTCAAAGTTAGAAAGGAAGGTAAGTGAACAATTTCAAGTTTTTCAAATTGCTATATCTATTTCACAGCACTCTGTTAGTAACGCTTACAATGCGGCCTTATTACAGCAATATATATATATATATATATATATATATATATATATACACTGTGTAGGTTAAAGGTCAACGTGTGTAAATAAGCCCCAGAAGGTATTTTTATAACGACCCTGTAGATAGGAAATAATAAATTATTTATTGCGCTTAAAATCAATAATTTGCATACTTTAGTACAAGACAAGCTAGACAATTAAATATGTACAGAAATTTTTAGTGTTAAATGACATATTTTTATGTAGCTTCGTGGTAGGGAAAAATTAATAATTTGTATACGTTAATTACATACAACCATGGATAATACTAAAGCTTTGTGGTAGATAAAAATCAATAATGTGTAATATTAAAGCTTCGCGGTATATAAAAATCAATAATTGATGCAACGGATATTTATTTAGTATCGTAAACTAAAATGTACGTTAATTTAATTCGTAGAAGTCTACAAAATAACATAATAAACGGTCGAGGAGTTTAGAGAATGAGAGCTTCAAGTAAATAAATATTTCTTTGAAAGCTAGAAGACGAGGCGTTAACATTTCACGGTATTGTACAACGGAAAAGCCAGGTTACTTTTGAAGCAAAAATCAATAATTTTAAGGGACGGAGAGTCGTTAGCAAGCAATCAAGGGAGACAGAGAATACATCAGCTGATAGAAGGACAAGCAGTTTTCAAGCGCTTGACACACAAGTATGTTTTAAAAGACAAATGGGTGAAACAAAGATGAAAGATGTTTGCGGCGATATCGATTTCCAAGGCACACATTTAGCGAGAGAACGGTAACCGTAGATAGTGGGAGCTCGATGAAAATAAGGGAAACACGAGTGAGACATAAAATAGTGACTATGAACCCATGGCTGCAAGGAAAATAGAGACGCAGGCACTATGGGCGTGTTTTGCAGGCCGTTAGAAATATGGAGATGAATTGCTGCCATTTTCTTTTTGAACACTATTACACCAGCCCCACGTTGGGCGCCAGTGCTGCCAATTTCTTTTTGAACATTATTACACCAGCCCTACATTGGGTGCCAGTGAAACGAATAATGTTTTTTGAAGCACCTGCCCTACGTTTATAGAAAGCCAGTCAAGCGAATCTTTCCTACATACAACTGGTCTCACGTTATGAGCAAGTGTAACGAAGTCTTCCGACATAACTAGGGGTCTATTCCTCGGGTAGAGCTATGAGAAATGGGGGGGTAAGTCGAATTCTGATTGTATACTGAATCTAATCCAAAACGAATAGGGCGCCACCATGTCCTGACTTAATTAGGGTAATTGCGTAGTATAATTCTAGGGGCGGACGTGGAAACCCAAAGAAAAAGAAATCGCTTTCGATGACAGAAACCCGTCTTAATTGAATAAAACGCTGCTCCTGAAAGAAATGGTAATAATTAATTTAATAGAAGGGTGGAACACTATTTGTGTGCCACAAATATACCTAAAGAAACATCAAAATAAATAACTCCTATATAAGTTGTCATTAAAATTCTACTCATACGGAAATTAGTTTCTTGTCGTTAGTTTTGACCATCTTTGATCAAAATAAAAAAGCTTTAATTTTGAACTACTAATTTACTCAAAAGATTCTCTTTTAAAACAAAATTCAATGCTACAAAGTTTCATAAATAATTAAATGAGGTAAGGTATTTTAAATAAAGTTTTATCAAAATAATTTCTCAGCAAACATTTTAAAAGTTAGTGTTTACACGTTACAAAGAAAAACCGACTCTGGCAGATCTGTCGAGAGGGTTACAAAAATAAAGCATACTAAATCACTTTTTCTTAATCTTAATTAATTGTTTCAGTTTTAGTTCTCATAAAGAAAGATTGTAAAAATATTCTTATAAGTTCAACTTATGCAAGCATTATTCAAAGCATATGTTATTTGAGCACAGGTGTCAGCATTAAACTGCAAGCAAACAAGTGACGTAACAAGACATCTGTCGTTGTTACTAACAGAACAAAATGAACCACGTGTATGGTTTCTCAAATCATTATAAATGCTGAATTATAATTTTAACACTGAAAATTCAGTCCAACAAACAATCTAAAATTTATATTATTCGTGCTTTTATGCACTAATCAAAACTAGCGTGTTTCTAATTTAGAACACGAACAAAATTCTTAAACTTATCTACGAACCAGAACTGTATTAATTGGATGTTAACAAGTGTTGCAAAATCAAACATAATCGCCAAACTTCCATCAGGTTTGTGGTAATATGCTCTTCTACCAATTATTCAATTACTAAATTACCAAAGCCGCTTCTTACGAACTGCTATACAAAGTCGTCTTACATCAGTAGTTGGAATTGTGGTTACTATAGTTGGTTTTATGGTGGTGTAATACGCGCTAAACAAAATACCTTAATTAAACAAAGTAAATATTCATTATAGGATACCAACCGCTATTTTAAAGATGGATCTCTAATCGTCGAAATGTAACCGCAAGTTCGCGGCCTGCCTCCAATTGTACATCGTCATTTCACAAGCTTGCAGGACCGACTCTCTTATCACCTCGCACGAGCGACGACGTAACCCCCAGCAGAGACCTTCAAGCATCACGCGCCTGCGAAACGTTTTATACATAGAAAACAATATGTAGATACGACCTTAGCGTATTACTAAACTCGTTGCTTGTACTTTATTAATAATTTGAATAAAAGCGCTTTATGACTTTGCTTTTTATGATTGGATTTAGTAACTGCGAAATAAACTTGTTACAGAATGAATTTCTGGGTACGCGAGTTAAGGTTCGGGCCTTTGGAGCGGTGTTTTTAAAAACAATTCCGACGACTTAACAAATTTATTTTAACTTGAAACAGAAATTACAATGGAATTTTGAATAACTTGTGTAATAATAACTTTAATCAAAAAAATAATAATTGTACTAAGGCGAGTAGCCTAGGTAGACAACAATGCAAAAGCTGTAATACTCAGACTGACTGCCTTAATTGAGTAGCTTGAACAACGAAGTATGGAGTTCGAAGACTGACTGCCGGTCCTTGAGCTCGCGGGATTTTTATAATAACCTGCCCCTCACACGGCTGTGAGAACTTGCAGATCTCATGTTTGCTTTTCTCTTAATTGTACACTTTATTACAATGTAACAATCTTATTTCTAAGTAATTGCGGTATGTTAACCGCCTGTGACCTGCCACCTGCAGTATCACTGCCCTCTCGAATGCAAAGTTGCATGTCCGTTCTCATGAACTGTCGATAACCTCTCTGGGTTATCCTTGTATTACAATGTTGCAATGAATTTATACTTTATTTAACAATTTCTAATAATTCCTATTAGATTCAATATATTCAATACATATAGATAATTGGGTGATACATAACTCCTCCCACCGTAAATGAAAAATTAAGGTTTTACTTAATTTTTAAAAACATAAAATTCATTATTCAATTTTATTTAAAATTCATTATTTCTAAGGGTATACTTATCATTTCTTTATTTCTCTTTGTTTCCTTAAATCTAGAACTGTTTCCTTCATTCTTATATTTAAGGTACATTTTGTAAAATACATATATAATTACAAAAATTATTAAAATGATTAATACAATTGTCCAAACGCTTATATTATCATAAGGTAACTTTGGCGTTTTGAGTTCACTTAAATGTTCTTTGTAACTTTCCACTAATTTCATGGCGTGGTTGAGGTCGTCTAAGTCTAGATGCTCTAGCTTCATGGGTTTCTTGACTATTTCTTCGTCTTCTTGTTGTTTTATCTTGAACTGTAGTTCTGGTAGGTTTGCAAGTTTCTTTGTTGCTATGGGATCTTGATAAACTCTGATTACTTCTTCTTTCAATTTTACATAACAATCTTCTTTGAGGGTGATTAATTTGCTTCCGATTAATGCTTGGTTATTTTCATCTTGATTGCAGTGGATGGTTGCTACTACTTCTGTTGGGAAAATGGCTATCCATTTGTTTTCTGTAACTTTTTGAATTTTTATGTTAGTTATTTGCACTTGTTTGACTTCACAGTTTTCGAAATGATTTGAAAATTTTAATAGTTGTACTTCACAAGAGCTGTCTTCTTGAATGGTTGTTGTCGTCATTGATTGGCATAAGTATTGGTTTGGTGCTACTTCAGTACATTTTTCGTTTGTATAACCATATCTCAGTTCATTTAGGGATAGGAATTTGGTTTTGGGTATGATAACTTGGTATGTGCTAGTAACTTTTGTTGGAAAAGCAAATAAATGATAATAATTATAATTGTTATTTTCTACTATCGGGATTTCTATTAAAAATATTATTTCGTTATTCTTAATGTAGCCTTTTACTATAGCTATTTTTTCAAATATTAGAATGTTTGATTCTGTTACATCAAAAGGTAATTTACTGTTAATTATAAGTGATCTAATTCTTATTAATTCGTTTAATAAATCGGTTGGTTCAATAATACTAGAGTGTAGGGTATTTAACAAATGTTAATTGGGTTTTGCATACTGCCTAATTTAATTGGTAGTATACCGGGGTTGTTTTTTTTTATATCTTATATTATTATTTGGTTGTCCGTTCTACCTGGGCGGAGGTTGACGGTAATGGTGATGATTGTCCATCTGAAATGACAGGTTTTTCAAATGAATGTACTTTGTTATTTTACCGTTGTCTACTACTGCTATGTTTTTATCTGATATTTTCTTAATTTTGATTGGTCCTAAATTTCTGGGTGCTGTTTTATGTCGCTTGCTTTGAAAAATTTTCTCATACACGGTTTGTCCTATTGAAAATTTATTTGCGTCGGTATTTTTGTTTCGGGTTGTGGTGATACGTTCTTTATCGCTCTCTAATAATTTATCTTTTGCCTTGTCGTAAGTCATTTTTAGTTTTTCTTTGTGGTCTTTCGCATATTGTTGGTATACTTCCTTGTTGTAGTGTATGTCATAGGGATTTCGTGAATCTGAATGTCCTAAGGTTAATTCTAAGGGTGTAAAATTTGTTGATGAGTGAATTGTATGATTATAGGCGATTAGTGCGTATGCATTAAATTGGTTATATGTTCCTTCTTATAATTTATTCTTAATAATCAAATTTGTTCTAACAGGGTTAAATGTAGTCGTTCAATTAGTCCGTTTGATTCAGGGTGGTTTTCCGTTATGAAATTAATTTTTATTTTGTGAAGTTCTAAAGTGTTCTGTATTGTCTCATTTTTAAATTCGCTGCCATTGTCTAGAGTTATTGATTCGGGTGTTCCATAGAATGTGAAATACTGTAAAAATCCTTGGGTCACGTCGATGCTATTTTTGAATGTGATTGGTATTGCTTGGCCTATTTTTGTGAATGCGTCTACAATTGTTAAATAGTTTTGCGCTTCTACTATTAGAGTATCGGCATGTAGTTTTTGAAATGGTTTGTCGGGTGTTTTGGTTAACATTAAGGGTATCTTTGGGGGTTTTTTATTTTATTTCGCTTTGTCACATAGTTCACATTGGTTAATAAAATCTGTGGTCAATTCCTTCATGTCTTTAAAATAATAACGTCTTACAAGTTGCTTTATTGTTTCGTTAATTCCACGATGGTTGGTTTTTCCTTCGTGTTGATTCCTAATTACATCGCTTATTTCGTCAGGATCGTCTAATGTTATTAATTTTCTCGTACATCTGATAAGTTCAGGGCCAGAGTTATTAAATAGTTTGACGTATAATTCTGAAAATCTTTGGTATAAATGTTCGGTGTTGAAATAAAAATAAAATCGTTTTTTCTCGGGGGTGTATTCTTTTAGAATTTTAATTATTTGTTCCTCATTGTCATCTTTAGTTATTTGAATTTGGTATATCTTTTTGTTATCTACTTTTGTATATTTTACTGGATTGGGGTTATTCAAAACTTCGGTAATTATAAATTGGTTGGGTTTCATATCGATTGCTTCGTTTAAAATTTTAATCGCGTTTTTAGGTTCTTCGTTTTGTGTCGAATGTATCGTGTCGATCTCGTCTGGATCTTCCCTTATTTCTGCTTCGTCTACGTTTCCTACAATGGATTCCGTTTCTAATGCATTGAATTGGATTCTACTTAAAGCGTCTGCGTTGTTATAAATTCCTTTTTTGTATATAATTTCGTAATCGTACTCTTCGAGTCCGATTCGCCATCGTTGTAATTTTGAATTCGGTTCTTTCAGTTTGCATAGCCATACTAGTGGTCTATGATCGGTGTATATGTAAAATTTTCTTCCGTATAAATAAGGTCTAAAATATTTTGTTGCCCAAATTATGGCTAATAATTCTTTTTCTATGGTGCTATATTTCTGTTCGGTTTTATTTAGGGTTCTGAATGCGTAGCTGATGGGTTTATCGCTACCTACTTTTCCTTGGCTCAATGCTGCGCTTAATGCTACATTCGTTGCGTCTGTCGTCAGTATAAATGGTTTTGAAAAGTCTGGGTATTCTGATACAGGGTGATTCGTTAATATGTTTTTAATCTTGTCTACGGCTTTAATGAATTTCGGGGTGTGTTCAATTTTGTTTCCCTTTTTTAAACAATTTGTCAGGGGCTTGGTTATCTGAGCTTAACCTTTAACGAATTTGCGGTAGTAACCAC
The DNA here is from genome assembly GCA_036346225.1 of Platerodrilus igneus. Taxonomy (NCBI): domain Eukaryota; kingdom Metazoa; phylum Arthropoda; class Insecta; order Coleoptera; family Lycidae; genus Platerodrilus; species Platerodrilus igneus. Next base: position 432,256 of record JARFIW010001529.1, on the reverse strand, counting down.
TAAGTCCTAGAAATTCTTTAATTTCTTTGGTTGTCTTTGGTAGAGGGTAATTTAGAACTGCATTTGTTTTGTCGGGATTTGGCATTACTTCTTGGGGTGTTATTACATGTCCTAAAAATGATACTTCTTTTTGTAAAAATTCACTTTTGTCTAATTGTACTTTGAAATGTGCTTGTCTTAGTCTTTCAAATACTTCTCTCAATCTTTCTATGTGTTCTACCAATGATGTGGAATAAACTATGATGTCATCTAGGTACACAAGGCATTTTTCATTGTGTATTTCTCGTAATATATTGTCCATGACTCTCTGGAAAGTAGTGGATGCGTTCTTTAATCCAAATGGCATTCGTTTGTACTCGTAATGTCCTCTAGGTGTGCTGAAGGCTGTTTTTGATATATCTTTTTCTTCCATCTCTACTTGATGGTATCCTGATGCTAGGTCTAATGTTGAAAAATATTGGCATTTGCCTAATTTGTCTAAAATTTCGGTTATATTTGGTAGTGGATATTTGTCATTTTCATTTAACTTTCTATAGTCTATTACCATTCTGTACTTTCACCTTCCGGTTGCGTCTAATTTCTTAGGTACTATTAACACGGGGCTGCTTCATGGTGAATTGGAGTGCTGGATTATGTCTTGTTCTAATAAGTCTGCTACTTGTCTGTCAGCTTCTTCTTGGCTTGCATGAGGTAGTCTATATGCTCTTGTAAAGATTGGTTTATTGTCTGTTAACTCGATATTATGTTTTACTGTGTTGGTGAATGTTAGGGGTATTCCTTCGCAGTGGAATATGTCGCGGTATTCCAAACATAAGTTTTTAATTGCTCTTTGCTCTTCTTGATTGATGTCGGTGTTAAGGCGGATGTTAGTTAAATTATCTCTTAACATTTTGTCATGTTCTATTGGGTTGTAATCGTTTTCTAAATTTTCGTCTATTTCCATTTCGTTTAATTCTTCTACGTTAATTGGGTCTGTCAATGATAATTCTACGGGATAGTCGTTCGAATTTAATATCGTTGTGGTTGCATAATTATCTTTTATTTGTACTAAAGCGGTTGGGGTTCCTACTCCTTGTTGAAATGTCATATGATTTATTATTCCTATTTTTTTGTTAGAATTTACTGGGATTTTTATTTTTCTTTCCGTTCGGGGTTCTATTGTGTATTTTTGTTCGATTTGTGTGTTTTGAAATTTAATGGGGATTTTTCCGTATTTCGTCCTTAATAAGCGATTTTTAATGTCAATGTTGGCTCCTAATTTTCTTAGAAGGTCCATTCCGATTAAGCCGTCATATCTGTCGTTAAATTCGAATACACAAAATTTATGTTTCATTTTAACATTAAATGTTCTCGGTAAGGGTATATTAGCTACGAATTGGTGTAGTGTTGTTTGATGGGCTGTTTTAATTTTAAATGGTTCTTTTTCTACATAAGCTAAATAATGTTTTTTCACGGTTCTGGGGCTAATTAATGTTTTTGAGGATCCGGTATCGATTAATAGTTTAAATTCGGCGTGGGGCATTTCTATGTATGGTAGTACTAAGTGATTTATGTTATTTAGGTTTATTAGATTTAGTCGGTTATGAATTGGTCCATTTGAAAATATGAGTTCGAGTCTTCTTCGTCGTACTCCTCGTAAGTTTCATATTGTTCATCGCGTTCATAAGTTTCTGCATGGTTTGATTCATCGTTCGTACCTGTCTGAATGTAATTATTCTGGTCAGTGTCAAATTTTTCTACTTCTTAGTGAAATAGTTCTTCCGATGTAAAATTGCGTTTCTGATGAGGGTTTTGTCGGATATTTGTTATCTTTGTATTTTGTCTGGTGTTACCAGATGAGTTGTCTATTGGTGTTGGTTTATAATAATTATTAGGGTTGTTATGATTATTATTCATTGGTGTATTTCTATTGGGGTTTGCGTTGAATGCTGGTCTTTGTTGGTTTAGGTTTTGATTAAATCTTGGTTGGAATGCGGGTTTCGTAAAAGTTGGGTTAAACGTTGGTTTTGAAAAATGTTTATATTGATTATTAAAATTCGTATTGTTGAAACTTGGGTTATTAATTTGCGGTTGATTTGTTTGTGCGTTAAAGGGTGTGAATTTTTGTTGAGGGATTGTTTGTCTTGTGGCTTGTATGGTTTTTATTGGTGAATAGTTTTTATTCGCGTTGGGGTTGTATAGTCTGTTACGGTAATACATTACATTTTCTTCTTCTATTACTAGGTTCATAGCTTCTTCTAGATTTTGGGGTCGTTAGAATCTGATCTTATCCGATAGTCGTTCTGGTAAAGCGTTTATATACGTGTCCAGTGCCATTTCGTCATACATTTTTGTTTTTAAATGTCTAACGTTTTGATCGGGTTCTTCGATTTTTAATTTGGTTAGTATTAAACTTTTCACGTCTTGGCATTTCATTCCAAATTGATAGGGGGATTGATTGTGTTCCAATCTAAGGTTTATTAGGTCTCGTACCAGACATTTTATGTTACGTTGGTTTCCAAAATATGCAATTAGTAGCTGTTTAAATTCTTGCCATTCCTGTAAATCGTCCCTACTGGCGATTAAGGTTAGTGTCTTTCCGGTTAGTTTGCTTATTATCAAGTTTATAAGCAATGAATTCTTTTCGTTATCTCCGGGTTTGTAGAGGGTTTTTAGGAACATTTCGGCAGCTCCAATAAAAGTTGCAAGATGCGCTTGCGTGCCATTAAAGATTTGGATTGTTTCCAAATAAAGCTTCATATCTGCGCTACTCATGTTGGTTAAGGGTTGCTTTCGCTTTTAGGTAATTTTCAAAAAAAAATTATTTTTTTTGAATTGAGTTTTATTTCGATATGTATATCATTATTTTTGCTTCAAATTTACCTATTTTTCGTTTAGGTAGTGTAATTTCAAGTTTTGTAAAAATTGGGGTTGTTTTGCTATTTGTAGCGTTAATTATGCTTTGGATGTATTAATTTTCCGTTTAGATTGGATTATTTCAGATTTTGTAAAAATTGAGGTAGGTTTTGCTATTTGAAACGTTAATTATGCTTTGGATGTAGTAATTTTCCGTAGAGATTGGGTAATTTCGAATTTTGTAATAATTGGGGTTGATTTTGCTATTTGAAACGTTAAATTTGCTTTGGTTTTATTAATTTTCCTTTTAGATTGGGTAATATGAAATTTTGTAAAAATTAGGGTTAATTTTGCTATTTTTAGCGTTATTTTTGGTTTGGATTTGTTAATTTTCCTTTTAGATTGTGTAAATTCAAATTTTGTAAAAATTGAAATTAATTTTGTTATTTTTATCGTTGTTTTGGGTTTGGATTTGTTAATTTTTCTTTTAGATTGTGTAAATTTAAATTTTGTAAAAATTGAGATTAATTTTGCTATTTTTATCGTTATTTTGGGTTTGGATTTGTTAATTTTCAGTTTAGACTGCGTCGGGTTATTTTTAGAACCGTAATTGCTGTTATTTGTACTTAGTTACACAGTGCGGTAATGATTTTGTGAGATTTATACTCGATACTGTTTATTTAATTACCGTAGCCTTGAATTTGCCCGTTTCTATCTCGCGGCTTTTAATTTGTCTTGAGTTTCTGCTTTCTGAAGAATCTGGAGTGAATAGATTTGTTTTCGCGATATTTACTTAGCTTTGTGTTAGTTTAGTTCTGTTAATTTGTAATTATATTGGTTTTAATTGAGTTGCATAAACGTATAGTTCGTTGGTCTTGTATTCTAAATTTAGCTTGCAGGTTAATTACTTACTTGCGTACGTGCTGAATAGCATACACTTATACCTGTTAAGTAATTAATACTTTTACTCAACGGTGTTAGTTTCAGTTTATAGGAATTAAATAATTCGCTTCTTTTACTCGCTAATTATTTTGCATAAATGTTACGTCTATTTATTTTTAAATATCTCCGTGATACACGACTTGTAATTGAATGTCTCCGTATTGTTGGTTTTCAGGTTGCAATTATGAGCGTTTTAATTAAAGCTTTTTACGATGACCGTTTAGCTTTACTCCGTATTTGTACTAGGATAATGCGATGAAGAGTAGTTTTAATTAAAAACGTTTATTTTTTATTCCGTGTTTGTGCTGCAATTTATTTATAGATAGTTTTTATTAAATGCTGGTTATAATTTTATGCGCTTTTATTATTCCGTGATAGATTAATTGTGTTGCTTTATACTATGCAAAGGTTCTGAAAGCGATTTCTCTGAGGTAATAATGATGTTGCGTTCGCGGACTTTGCTTAACTGCGGATGGCGTTTTAGGTTACGGTGGTTTTAAGTTACCGTAGTTTCAGTTACTGCAGAGTATTTTGCTGTAAATTATAAGGGTCAATGTTTTAAATAATCGTTCCGTAAGTGCTTGTTTGAAGAATTACCTTTGGCTTTGGAATTAATTGCGTTCTGTCTTTTTAGTTTACCGGGTTAAACGTGCGTTTTGTATCTCGGTAGTTAATTTTTCGTATTTCGGTATTAATGGATGTGCGTCCGTTATTTTTGGTTTATTTTTCAGTTTGTTCTAATAATTGTGATAAGAATCTCTTAAACATCAAGAAAATCTCTTTTACTTTTAAAGAAAATCTCTTTTAAATAATCAAGTCTCTTTAAACATTCGTCTCATAAAATGTTTGAAAATAATTCTCTTTGTAACTATTTTCAAAAAAAAATATTGGCATAGAATAACATTCATAAAATAATAAATGGTAATCAAATAATAAAATAATAAAACTAGCACATATCAATTATAGTTTGTGAGATCAATTGGTATAAATGGAAATGAACTTACATTAATTTCTTCATCTGTTTCTTTTGTAGGCTCGATCGATGCTGTATCTTGTCCACGTTGGTTTGTTGCTGGATTTAGACTATTTTTGTTCTTCCTCCAACCTGGTTTGGGTTCTGTCAAAATTGCGAATTGAAATTCTTGGTCACCAATCTTCCGATTTTTGGATTTTTAGTGCCCTTTTGACATCCGTTACGCTGCGCCAGTTAAGGTTCGGGCCTTTGGAACGGTGTTTTTAAAAACAATTCCGAAGACTTAACAAATTTATTTTAACTTCAAACAGAAATTACAATGGAATTTTGAATAACTTGTATAATAATAACTTTAATCAGAAAAATAATAATTGTACTAAGGCGAGTAGTCTAGGTAGACAACAATGCAAAAGCTGTAATACTCAGACTGACTGCCTTAATTGAGTAGCTTGAACAACGAAGTATGGAATTCGGAGACTGACTGCCGGGCCTTGAGCTCCCGGGCTTTTTATAATGACCTGCCCCTCACACGGCTGTGAGAACTTGCAGATCTCATGTCTGCTTTTCTCTTAATTGTACACTTTATTACAATGTAACAATCTTATTTCTAAGTAATTGCGGTATCTTAACCGCCTGTGACCTGCCACCTGCAGTATCACTGCCCTCTCGGATGCAAAGTTGCGTGTCCGTTCTCTTGAACTGTCGATAACCTCTCTGGGTTATCCTTGTATTACAATGTTGCAATGAATTTATACTTTATTTAACAATTTCTAATAATTCCTATTAGATTCAATATATTCAATACATATAGATAATTGGGGGATACATAACTCGCGTCGACGGTTGCAACTGATAGCTAGTTTTTCACGGTAATACCATGGTGGAAGGAGTCAATTCTGAGTTTTAAAAGTTCGTTGGGTATTTGAGTGGAGGAGTTTGGAGAATTGTTTGTAACGGATGTGATAGTTCAGCGAAAACTGTTGAAATACGTGACTAGAGAACAGGTTTGAAAATTATAAAAGCTCTTGCCAGAGGTGGTAGAACTCTCTTAATCTTCTGATCCGCCTCGAGTTTAAACGAGAGTGCTGGTGGCACGTTAAATTGAGGCAGAGGCATAATTTGGATGGATGTTGGTGTGAAAAGCATCCACTAATAACCGGGGAAACTGGATGAACGAGTTAAGATGGAGTTTCTGTCCATGTAGGAGTGAGAACGTGGGGAAAATCCAAGGAGGTGGTGCGTCCGAAGAATACACCAGGTAACGAATTTTGTTTTATTGTTGAACTGTGGTGCTGGCATTGTGTTATAAAGCTAGGTGTGTTTAGAATTATGTGGTGAAAATTTTTGGAATTGAAAATTAATTTGGTTACCGTATATAAAAGACAATTTTCCATTATTATTTGTGTAGGTAAAAACAGGAGTAATAATTTTTGATGTAAAGAGTAAACGGGTCTTTAGAGTAATTTGATCATGCAATATTTTATGCATATCAAGGAAAAAGGTTTATACTGAGCTCACCATAGACCAAGTAAAGGTAAATTTAGGGTTTCACGATAGGCCCATCTATTTTAGAAAAAAAAGAATGTTAAAGTGTAATAACTCACCAACGATTTTAGATTGAAAAAAGGTAAATTGTTTTATTGTAAATATAACAATGTAAATATTGAGATTGTCTGAATAATCATTATGTCATATGAATAAAAGAGTATGTTTGTCCAAGGATTTTATATTATTTTTGTATTTTGTTGTGTGCAAAGGTGTTGAAAGATTGTGTAGTTGTGGTAAGTATATCCTAGGAGGTAGTGCCCAGAGCTAGCCGTGGTAGATCAACTTGGAGAAGCAAATTTTATAAGTATCAAACTAGAACATATCATAATCAAAACACGAAATTTGTAACGAAGTTTTATTTAGGTGCAAATTGCGGGAGTTATATTTCTATATTTTTATACAACCCAAAATTGGGGCACGAATTAGCGAGCCAATCCAAGAAAGGCCATTGCAATATATATATATATATATATATATATATATATATATATATATATAACATAGGGATCTTTCAAATGTATTGCTTTCGCAAAGGAGTTTTTCCAAATTATGAATTATTAAGACATATTTGCGTTCTACAAAGTCTGAAGAACTATTAACTGATTTATCAGTTATATTTATTGAAAGTGATATTCTAGATATAGTAAATATTAACGACTTGATAAAAGATTTTATGGCGGAAAGTTAATATGCTGGTAGTTATTAATTATAATATATAATAAGTGAATAATTGTAATAAATAAATACTTTTTTAATGTTCTACTCTTCTAGATATGTACCTAGATAAACATTTTTTCAAATTATTTTGTTTTAATTTTAGTATCTTGTACAGTGGAATAGGGTGCTAAAATTTAGTTTGCACAAAGGCGCCAATCGCCCACTGTTTTAAATTTAAGTAAAATTATTGCATGCAGACTAAGTTTAAAGCACGTTTTATGGCTGTTCATTTCACAACAGATGGATAAAAAAAATGTTCTATTATTCCATTTTTATAAATGGTCGTTTAAAATTTCAATCCATTTCTAAGGCAATGTAAGCTTTCGATGGAAATTGTATATGTGGTCGATTATATGAAAGCTAATTTGTTACAGATCGATTAAGAACCCCTCGTGCTTGTGGGGAACGTAAATCTAAGCAGGCGCTTTTGGCGTATAGTGAAATCAATACATGTACAACGAAAAGTCGGTGCAGTGGGAGCGGAATTCACCCTCGCAGATCGCGCAAAGTTAGGGTTAGGGGTGGAAAGCGAACTTTGTAAGACTAAAATGTGTAGTCGGAAATCAATACTTAACCGCGTATCAAACGATTTTAACTAAAAGCTTCCATTATTACAGTTGAGTATCAAATGTAGCAAAAGTGTAAAGATTCGATTTCGTTTTATACAAGAAACAGAATGCATGTTATAGAACGAACAATGGGATAGTTTCGAGCTGATGAGAAAGTGATTTCATGGCATGTGTTAAATAAAATTCAAGTTTATTTTAGTCAATAGAGAGTAGTTATTTGTGGGAGTTTATAGAAGTAGTCAATGTAGACTATAATTTAGAAAGTAAAATTCCTTTTATTTTGATACTAAAATGCCACAAAATCCTCCATCACCAGGAACAACAAATGCAATACGTTTGGAACCAATAGGAAAATTTAAGCAAAACCAAAATGGCAACGTTCGTACACAAGGTATTTGATTTTTTTTATCATTTGCTCCACAACCGCCTCGTCTTCATCTTTTGGCTGTAGTGGCGTCCATTGCTTCTTCTATATTTAGCTTACACAAGATATCCAGTCACTGTTGGTTACTGTCAATAGCAAAACAGGTAAACTTTTATTTCTCTTCCTAGATAAAAGCTGTACAATTTCACGTAGTGCATGCACCTCGGCAATGCTAAATGTTTTCCTTCTTTTACAACTTCATTCATGTTCATAAAATCACTTCGTTAAAAAGCGCGCATCCTATAATAACCATATCGAATTTTTACCAGTATTTCTACAACACATGCGCCATGATTTGATGTAACGGAGAATAGCCCTGTGTGCGTGATGCGTTTATCTGTCCAAATTGCGACTAGTCAATAACTGCATTATATCGTGAAATGTAAATAAAAATCTGTAGTTATGAAAGTTTCGTAAGTAATTAGTTATTTACTTCGATTTGGTGTTAGAAATTGTGGAGGGCAACAATATCGAACCCTTAGTAAAGGTGTCCATTGCAACTGGACCAGGTAACATCGAGGCAGTTGTTTGGAGACGTTGTCAATTAGTAATGAGCGATCAGGATGTCGACGATATTGCGTTTCTTACAGGTACACATTTCACTCCGCAGATCACTCATTCCATCTGTCAATCATCGTCACTTATTTATAATGCCTGTGACATGGGCGGTGTTACAGGAACCGAAAGTCCAACTGTTCCCGCTAAAAGGAGCTTGTATGAAAACAATGGGGTTGCAGCCTGTTCACAGAAGCGTGCCCTTTATATTGCCGCCATCGTGTTTGCTCTACTCTTTACAGTATCGGTAATCATCGCATATACTGGACCACAAAGCGGTAATGTAAAAATAGTACTGCTCCTGAAAAAAATACAACATAGTTTTATATTTTACAGAATGTTCATGTGCTGGATTGAAACCACCGAATTACGTAGATGATGAATGGAACGAAACCAAGGTGTTTGTTCCACGCGCTACAAATGGTCAAATATTCCCTTGGAACAACGTACGTCTTCCCAATTTTATAATTCCTGTTCGATATAATATCACAATTCATCCCAATTTAACAACGTTAGAAGTAAAAGGTAAATATACCAGAAATATAACTAGATCAAACCTTTTTATTTTACTAGTGCACAAGTTTGAGCTTTATTTATAGGCAAGCATCTGTTTCTGCCAAACAAAATACATAATACTAGCAGTAAATATCTTTTTACACAAACGAAGAATAAAGTTCGAAGGTGTTAAATTCACCTTAGTAGTCTTTGTTTCTAAATTTGCTATTTTTTAATATAAATAGTGTGTATTTTATTAGTGCCATATTGTGCCAAAAGGCATTTTGTTTATACTTGAAACAAAAAAGAACATTTAGAGACACGAACTTCATGCCAGTCGTTGCTTTTAAATATTTTACCGCTTGGCAGCGCAAACCTGTTAGTAGTATAGGATTGGATGGTGCTGGGACAGCGTCGCCGCCGGCGCCGCCGATAATTGCTTTTTAATGGGTTTTCTCATTAAAAACCCATTAGCACTAATCGCTTTTTAATTGGAAAACTCTTTAACGATGTTATCATTTTTCCTTACGTCACATCTATTATTACCACCAGCGCCACCGTAACCTAAATGTCATATCATACTTTCTATCTTGTTTAGCTCATCTTTCGAGATAAATCTATCTTGTTTGGTGTCAGTTAAACTTAGATTTTTCACAGCTACCTGAAATTCTAGGAATATTTTAGATAGCATCATCCCCAGGGAGCTACCCTCATTTTAAGATTTTTTACCAGCAGGGATTTCTGCCCGTTTTTATAAATTTTTCGGCCATGCGACACATCACATTAGTCTAGAATTTTACGCAAAATCTGAATCTGTAAATAGATTTTAAATAGGACCATCCCTTACAAAGTTACACCCTGTTAAAGCCACGTATCTTTAAATTTTTTGTTTATTTAATTTAAACTCGTTTTTGTTTATTTAATTTTAACTCGATCTTTAAATTCTTTTTGGTCATCCGAGATATAAGCTTTAACACGGAATTTCCGTACTACCCCACCTTAACACAAACCCACCATTCAAATTTTTAGCTAATGTATTTATAGAAATGTTATAACGTGATCTAAAATTTACAGCAATATCCAAATCATTCAATTATTTTAAGAATAACATCAAAACTTTGAAAACAACTTAAAACATTTCTAATTCTTTTCTGCAGGATGATTTTAAGAAACCTAGTAAATTTTCAAAATAAAATCAACTCTGAAAAGCGCTAAAGACAACCAATTGCTTCCATATTTTTATCAATACCTTAAAAATCAATTTAGCTTTTGTAAATCAATTTAAAACTTTTAAAGGGAAACTTAATAAAACACTTTGAACCTTTACTAAGGGAATACCAAACTTGTTGTTTACAGGATACTTACTAATAAAGCAATTTAATTTTAAATAACTTCTACGTCATATTTTTGGAAATGGCAGGCTTCAATATTTTCTAAACGAATCACCAAGCGAAAGTATATGCTTAGCGGTATTAAAATTAACCATTAGTTTCTCATTTTAGGAGCGCGGTTAATTATAGATAAAATTTTATTTGTTTTAAATAACGAAATCGAATACTTGACTAGATTCAATGATTCACTCATTGCCGACTCAATAGTTTGAACAATTTGTATATTATATGTTAATCGCACTTATAAACCTATTAACGTTGTTCACTAACCTAAGAATATTTATTCATTCGAGGTCAGTTTTGTAAATAGTTTGGAAGTGAAGCTTGGGTATTCCTACGAGATGTTTAATTGTATCCACCGGAATTAAAAATTGCCGTCGACATTTCTGCTCATTTTGAAAAAATTCCCGTACAACTTTCCAAACTATTAACCGCACATTTGGTGACGCTAAAAGGAATGCAGTTATTGGTTATACACTTTAAACCTAAGAATAAAAACAAAATAGTTTAATACGTCTATTAATAATTTTTTTAATGTTAACGATACAAATAAGTAAAACAGACTTAATCAAGAAATATTATGTTTTTAATAAAATATATACATGTATTGATAACATCTGTAAACCGCTGTGGTAACCAGAGTCTGGCGAATCTGGGATAGCCAAATCTCTAAACATTTGCGCAAGCGATTGCCTTGCAGTCGCATCTTCTAAGTATTGGTTGGGGTAACATTTAATAATTTCCAACACTGTCAAGTAATTTAAATTGCTGCAATCATTAGACAGAGAAATACTGGTACGGGTCTTTTCCTCCGATAACGTTTAAACACTTTCTTCGTCCGTCGTATTTCCACATACATTTTTTATATCACCCACAAATTTGTCGTAAAATTCTGGAAAGTTTCTACACCTCAACTCAGCCATTTTAAAACAGATCAATTATCGCAAATTTAATAGCTTGATGCACTCGTACGCAGGTAGCACAATAACATTCCGATCTTTCGTATTTTCCATATTATATAAATTCTCTTCTTCAAAATTGTTCAACAGCCATATACTTCTATTAAAGGCTGTGGTCAGCTGCAATTTGAAGTCTTGATCTAATTGTATGTCAACAACGTCGTCTCCAGTAGTCAAACCATTTAATCTGACTTGTTTTGAGTCTTGAGCAAATTGGTGAATTTGAAATTCCACTTGAAAAGTACACAATTTCTTTCAATCGAAGTATAAGAATGTGGTCGTAGAATCCGCACATACACCACTACAGCAAATAATTTGGATGACATGTTGAAAACCACTATAAAAATCAAAACCATCTTTTATTATATGGTGGTAAGAATTTAGTGGAAACCCGCCTAACCTATAGGTTGTCTTACCAACTAGTTGGTTGATATTTAGTTGTGGTATTCGCACATTACTTGTAACGTCAACACAAGAAAAATTCATTTTTAACTTGTAATTTTGATCAACTCAACGATACTTTGACAACTAACGCTCTGGAACATGGCTCCATCGCTTTTTATGCTGACTGTCGAGCGTACGCATTGTGTTTTTCTAAGGTTCTTAAATCGTTCGGAATTTTTTTCAAATCAAACGATCCCTTACTGATGTACAGATCAACCTTTTACAAACCATATGGGGTTCATTTTTAATCTATTTCTAAACAGCATCGTTCTGTCTTTTGAGATAAACGCATCGTGTATAGAATTTCCTGGGGATCAAAATTAATTATCACGTTTTTTAAAATTAGCTCCAACAAAGACCCGCATAGTGTTTTAATATTCAAAAACCTAACAGGAAACCACCTCGGCATTTTTACTTAGATTTAACTCGATAATACAGCAATTTTTTAAAAAAATATTTATAGTTATTACTATTTCTATAACTCGTCTCAGCGGACGAGTCCATTTAGTTAGAATGGAGCCCGCATTTAGTTTCCATAAAAATATTCAAGTCCGTACGTTTCACTAACACGGAATTTAAGAATGTAAGTGACGCGCGTAATTAAATGCAATCTTGAAACACGTAATTAAATTGCTATACCTTTAGGGTAAATGTTTTTACAATGAGAGAACTGGTACAATATTCTAAAACTTTCCAATACTTTGAATCTAAAATTAATACTTGCGAAATCCAATAGCGCTTTTCATAATTACTGGTAGTGTTAATAAATACACATCTTTGTTATAATTCTTTTTATAAGAACTTAGATGCCCATTTCAGTTATGTGGAAAGTTAAATTAAACAATACCAATGCATACTTTATATTTTATAACATAAACAAGCTAATATATACAAAAATAATTTCTAAATTCACATCATTCATTTCTTATGATAGTAGTCGAGGTGGTTAAATTTTTACTTTAAAACTTACAATTTAGTATATATTCCATCTGAATATCTGCCAACAGTTTTATAAACTCCATCTCCTCGATTATTTCCATAAAATCATCCAAATCCTTGGGCATTACTGACACAGCAGTACAGTGCTGTATTGCATCTTCGTATGACTGACACATAAGACATTTTTCTTTTTCTATCGAAAAGCGTTGCCCACATTCTGCTTTTTTTACTCGAAGAGCATTGCGAAATCTTTGAATAACCTCCCCAAAGTCTTTATACATATTTGTTTAATCGTCTCTTTAAACTGTATAATCTACCTGTGTCAAACTTTGCGGGATAATGTAAAGAGGATTAGTCTGCCTTGATCAGAATAATTAAATTGGAACGTAAACGAAGCAAGTATACATAACACATAATTCGTGGACACTCTGTGGTATGACAGAGCCAAAGTACATGTTATTAAATTAAAGAATTTGTATATCATCCTAGGCGCTTTTTACAATGATGAAATTCAGTTCACATCGGTTTTAGTCCGGTACCCTTTAGAGGTGCGGTTTAAAAAAATTAACGAAAAAATTACCCGATCTTCGAACGAGCCCTCACTAACCAACATATTATTCCTCGGTCAAAAATTTTAAAATCTTTTATCGTTTAGCTATAATGAACCGTCGCTTGATTCCTTTTACTTATGTCAAACGTATGCCAGCGCAGTAAAGCACGGGCTTAGAGATAACGCTAATGTTATTTCAATATGGAAGCAGGATGAAACCAACCTCAGACATATATTTTTAAATCATATAAGTGGTGACATGACATATCCAAAATTTAAACAAATTTGTCAGCGACGGTAGAATGGTAGTGACTCAAAACGTATTTTTATTACTATTGCATAAGATTTTGATTTGGATAAGGGGCGATATAAGAAAAATTTTAGCGAGTATATATATATATATATATATATATATATATATATATATATATATATATATAGAACAAGACGTTAATGGTTACCCCCAATCCGAAGTTTCATGATGACGGGCGTTACAGATTTTACAAAATTTAAACTGTATTAGTAAAAACTATCTGCAATAGATGGCTTTAAAGATGGTTTTTGGATTTTCTTTTGTTAACATCTTCTAGTAATCTGGAAAATATGTACGAGTTCTAAGCGAAACTATGAGAACAAAATCAGAGGAATTTGAGTCACGTGGGTCCGGTTGGTCTTTGGAAAAAGTGCTTTATTTAGAAATAAATATTAATAATTATAAACCGATGTGAGGAGTTCTTGATTAAGAGTAAAAATTGTGGATGCGAGTTTGGTAATTGTAAAGACGTTATTGGGACAGAGGATGCTAAAGAAAATTAAGATGGCGATTCTGGGTCCAACATGGCGAACATGGTCTAGCAAAAGGATGTTGGTATCCAGCGGTCGATGCTCTCAACGTTTTAATCTTCTCATCTTAATATCTAGACAAATTTACCTGCCCTAGAAAGTAGTTGTTTTGTAAAACGTGTATTGAATTATTTTTATCGTATGCGTCTTTAAAATTTGATTAATGACAATGCAACGCAGTTCTTTACGCATCCCGGCGTACGCCTAGGCACGCCCCTGCCCATGCGCACCCCTCCGCGTGCGCACCCCTATCCATGCGCAAGAACACGTTCAATAGTTAGCCCCAATCCGAAGTTTCATGATGACGGACGTTAAAGATTTTATTGCAAATAAACGTAAGCTTCATCTTATGCAGGATGTCGTACGAATGAAGTTTGTGGAACACAAAAAAGGATGTACTACTTCTCAACAAGAATTCAAAGAAGCTCATAAACAAATATTGGAGTCTTAAGAATAAAAAACTGTGTGTATGTATTTGGAAATGTGGTTTACAAAATTTAAACTGTAATTAGTAAAAATTGTCTGAAGCTTCTTCTTTCTTAATTTTATCTGCATACAGGATTATTCTATTTGGTATAAAAATTTAAAAAATGAATATATTCAAGTCGGTTTATAGAGTAAAGTAGAATCCCCAATCTGATAGGAAATTGATCCAGAAAATAGTGACACAACCTTAAATAATAGTGTTTATGCGGGCACTAGAGGTCTAAAGAGCTATAATTATTTTTAAAGTCCTTAGCATTTTCCTAAGGAATGTAATGAATTAGTTCATAGGATACATTCCCTACCTGTTGTTTTGTGCGTGCACACAAATCAAGTACAATCGGAGCATATCTGAACAAGAGTAGCTCATATAAAAGGACTGCTCGCGTAGAGGTTATAATTTGTCGATTATACAGTTTAAAGAGACGATTAAACAAATATGTATAAAGACTTTGGAAAGTTTATTCAAAGATTTTGCAATGCTCTACGAGTAAAAAAAGCAGAATGTGGGCAACGCTTTTCGATAGAAGGAGAAAAATGTCTTATGTGTCAGTCATACGAGGAAGCAATACAACACTGTACTGCTGTGTCAGTAATGCCCGAGGATTTGGATGATTTTATAGAAATAATCGAGGAGATAGGGTTTATAAAACTGTTGGCAGATATTCAGATGGAACATTACTAAATTGTAAGTTTTAAAGTAAAAATTTAACCACCTCAACTACTATCATAAGAAATGAATGATGTGAATTTAGAAATTATTTTTGTATATATTAGCTTCCTTATGTTATAAAATATAAAGTATACATTGGTATTGTTTAATTTAAATTTCCACATAATTGAAATGGGCTTCTAAGTTCTTATAAAAAGAATTATAACAAAGATGTGTATTTATTTAATCACTACCGTTAATTATGAAAAGCGCTATTGGATTTCGCAAGTATTAATTTTAGATTCAAAGTATTGGAAAGTTTTAGAATATTGTACCAGTTCTTTCATTGTGAAAACATTTACTCTAAAGGTATAGCAATCTAATTACCTGATTCAAGATCGCATTTAATTACGCGAGTCACTTACATTCATGAAATTCCGTATTAGTGAAACGTACAGACTTGAATATTTTTATTTAAAGTAAATGCCGACTCCCCTCTA
Organism: Platerodrilus igneus; assembly: GCA_036346225.1. Lineage (NCBI taxonomy): Eukaryota > Metazoa > Arthropoda > Insecta > Coleoptera > Lycidae > Platerodrilus > Platerodrilus igneus. Next base: position 416,437 of record JARFIW010001529.1, on the reverse strand, counting down.
ACTAAATGGTCTTGTCCGCGGCGACGGGTCATAAAAATAGTAATAACTATAAATATTGTATAAATATTTTTTTTTAAAATTGCTGTATTATCGAGTTAAATCTAAGTAAAAATGCCGAGGTGGTTTCCTGTTAAGTTTTTGAATATTAAAACACTATGCGGGTCTTTGTTAGAGCTAATTTTAAAAGACGCGATATTGATTTCGATCTCTCAGGAAATTCTATACTAATTTGATAGGTTACACGATGCGTTTATCTCAAAAGACAAAGCGATGCTGTTTATAAATAGACTAAAGATGAATCCCATATGGTTTGTAAAAGGTTGATCTGCACATCAGTAAGGGGTCGTTCGATTTGAAAAAAATTCCGAACGATTTCAGAACCTGAGGAAAACACATTGATAATTGATGTGTACGATACACGACGGAGTTATATTAAAAATACCGCTAAGAGTAATTTTTATAAAAATTTTAAATGGTGTTGGTGGTTAAATACATACAGGTAAAACCCACTATAAAACAATTATAAGCGTCACTTTTCCAGTCAAGACTTGCATATAACACCGATTAACATAATAAGGAACTGCGCACGCTCGACCGCCAGCATAAAAGGCGATGGAGCCATGTTCCAGAGCGTTAGCTGTCAAAGTATCGTCGAGTTGATCAAAATTACAAGTTAAAGATGATTTTTCTTGTGTTGACGTTACAAGTATGTGCGAGTACCACAATTAAATATCAATCAACTAGTTGGTAAGACAACCTATAGATTTGGCGAGTTTCCACCAAATTCTCACCACCATATAATAGAAGTTGGTCTTGATTTATATGATGGTTTTCAACCTGTCATTCAAGTTATTTGCTTTAGTGGTGTATGTGCAGATTCTACGACAACATTCTCATACCTCGATTGGAAGAAATTGTGTACTTTTCAAGTGGAATTTCAAATTCACCAATTTGCTCAGGACTCAAAACAAGTCGGATTAAATGGTTTGACTACTGGAGACGACGTTGTTGACATACAATTAGATCAAGATTTCAAATTGCAGCTGACCACAGCCTTTAATAGAAGTATATGTCTGTTGAACAATTTTGTAGAGAAGAATTTATATAATATGAAAATTACGAAAGATCGAAATGTTATTGTGTTACCTGCGTACGAATGCATCAAGCTATTAAATTTGCGAGAATTGATCTGCTTTAAAATGGCTGAGTTGAGGTGTAGAAACTTTCCAGAATTTTACGACAAATTTGTAGGTGATATAAAAAATGTATGTGGAAATACAACGGACGAAGAAAGTGTTTAAACCTTATTGGAGGAAAAGACCCGTACCAGTATTTCTCTGTCTAATGATTGCAGCAATTTAAATCACTTGACAGTGTTGGAAATTATTAAATGTTACCCCATCCAATACTTAGAAAATGCGACTGCGAGGCAATCGCTTGCGCAAATGTTTAGAGATTTGTCTATCCCAGATTCGCCAGGCTCTGGTTACCACAGCGGTTTACAGATGTTATCAATACATGTATGTATTTTATTAAAAACATAATATTTCTTGATAAAGTTTGCTTTACTTATTTGTATGGTTTACATTAGCAAAAATTATTAATAGACGTATTAAACTATCTTGTTTTTCATTCTTAGGTTTAAAGTGGGGTAACCGATAACTGCATTCCTTTTAGCGTCACCAAATATGCGGTTAATAGTTTGGAAAGTTGTACGGAAATTTTTTTAAAATGAGCAGTAATGCCGACGGCAATTTTTAATTCCAGTGAATACAATTAAACATCTCGTAGGAATACCCAAGTTTTACTTCCAAACTATTTACAAAACTGACCTCGTATGAATAAATATTCTTAGGTTAGTGAACAACGTTAATAGGCTTATAAATGCGATTAACATATAATATACAAATTGTTCAAACTAATGAGTCCGCAATGAGTGAATCATTGAATCTAGTCAAGTATTCGATTTCGTTATTTAAAACAAATAAAATTTTAATCTATAATTAACTGCGCTCGTAAAATGAGAAACTAGTGGTTAATTTTAATACCGCTAAGCATATACTTTCGCTTGGTGATTCATTTAGAAAATATTGAAGCCTGCCATTTCCAAAAATATGACGTAGAAGCTATTTAAAATTAAATTGCTTTATTAGTAAGTATCCTGTAGACAACAAGTTTGGTATTCCCTTAGTAAAGGTTCAAAGTGTTTTATTAAGTTTCCCTTCAAAAGGTTTAAATTGATTTACAAAAGCTAAATTGATTTTTAAGGTATTGATAAAAATATGGAAGCAATTGGTTGTCTTTAGCGCTTTTCAGAGTTGATTTTACTTTGAAAATTCACTAGGTTTCTTAAAATTGTCCTGCAGAAAAGAATTAGAAATGTTTTAAGTTATTTTCAAAGTTTTGATGTTATTCCTAAAATAATTGAATGATTTGCATATTGCTGTAAATTTTAGATCACGTTATAACATTTCTATAAATACATTAGTAAAAATTTGAATGGTGGGTTTGTGTTAAGGTGGGGGTAGTCCGGAAATTCCGCGTTAAAGCGGATATCTCAGGTGACCAAAAAGAATTTAAAGATCGAGTTAAAATTAAATAAACAAAATCGAGTTTAAATTAAATAAACAAAAAATTTAAAGGTACGTGGCTTTAACAGGGTGTAACTTTGTAAGGGGTGGTCCTATTTAAAATCTATTTACAGATTCAGATTTTGCGTAAAATTCTAAATTAATTTAATGTGTTGCATGGCTGAAAAATTTATTAGGACGGGCAGAAATCCCTGCTGGTAAAAAATCTTAAAATGAGGGTAGCTCCCTGGAGATGATGCTATCTAAAAAAATTTTAGAAATTCAGGTAGCTGAGAAAAGACTAAGTTTAATTGACACCAAACAAGATAGATTTATCTCGAAGGATGAGCTAAACAAGATAGAAAGTATGATATGGCATTTAGGTTACGGTGGCGGTGGTGGTAATAATAGATGTGACGTAAGGAAAAATGATAACATCGTTAATGAGTTTTTCAATTAAAAAGCGATTAGTGTTAATGAGTTTCTAATGAGAAACCCCATTAAAAAGCGATTAGTGCTAATGGCTTTTTAATGAGAAAGTCCATTAGAATGCGATTAGTGCTAATGGATTTTAAACGAGAAAACCCATTAAAAAGCGATTAGCTGCGGCGGCAGCGGCAGAGCTGTCCCAGGACCATCCAATCCTATACTACTCCTGTTTAAAAGAAAAAATCTTGTTAAAAATAATCTAATTATAGTATTATTTATAATAATACTAAAATTGCCTTAAAAAATACAAAAAATAACTTTAGTATGTAATTACCATCATGTAATCTGTAGTTAATCGACGGACACTCCACCTTATTTACGTTACTAATAAAAGTGATTCACAAGTTCGTTTTCTGCTAAATTAAGATAAATGTCAAATATAATATATTTCACACCTGTTGTTGCAATATTATACCTCTACGGCCCATCAAGAATTTTCAAACCAAGATTATCTTGAAATGATAAAGATTTGGCGTAAATGTAATAAATTTTGAATAGTAGTTGTGATATTTGCCATCAAGGATTGCCTGAAAAGCTAGTATCAGGCTATATAAATACTAAACAAACTACAAAAAAATGTTTTGATAACAGATAATTAATAATAAAACGACTTTTAGACTACTTGATAAATAATATCACATGTTCATTAGAAATGCTTTGATCTATCAAAAAAAAATTTATTTTCAGATAATCGTGATTTGTAAAGTTTTAGTAAGCCACGGCAGAAAACTTTTATTACTAATGTGAGTAAAGTGATACATCAACCATTGCAAATAAGTCAAAAACGGTTCAATATGAGCGAATGACTGTGGATAATTACATTAGTTTTTCCACGTACAATTTTCAATGAAGCATAATATGACGATTTGAATTAAAAAATTAACATTTCTGAAATTTTAATGGTTAAACTTCAGCCTAAAACCATCCTTAACGTTCTCTATCGTTCCCTAACTGACATATTCTAATTTCAATCTTCCTTCTTATAGATACTACCACCAAAAAGCAGACAAAACGCCAAACAAACCAAATTCAGCGACAAACAACCATAAAATTTATAAATGTACAATACGGGCATAGAATATAATTTTCTAAATAAAGCATTAAGTACATAACAGTTCATAAATAGCAAAAAGTAACACTACAATTATTAGGTGCACTTGTATAGGCATTTTTCAGATAGCGCCATCACACTGAAACATGCTCTTTAAAATAAATTACAAAATCTATGTATTTATACAAATAAATGCTTATGTGAGTACAGCAGCCACGATACTTTTAAATACCTCGAATATAAATTTCTTCAGGATCCGAAAAACTGGCCATCTGCTTACATCTAATTACCTTATTGTTAAGGGAAAATGGGTGTGCGCTGTTAAAGTCCTGGTGGATATGCACTAAATATCCTGTGGGTCATAATCACATCACTTATAAGTTCTGGGGTTGCGCCGTTCCACTCTAGTTTAGTTTCTTAGTTTGGTTGGTTTATTTGACTGGTTTAAGTTAATTAGACTCCCTTATTTAGTTTTGTTATTTATTCGTCCGATTTTTAAAGTTCTGATTTAATACCCGGTGTTTTGTTGCGCGCGTATAGGTAAAGCAGCAAATGATTTACTGTAAATTTCAACATGCATACGTAGATATTTAGGTGTTTTGTTTTTGCTCTTTTTTATTGTTAATTTTTGTAAATCAATTTATATCGTGCCATAAAATAAATGTATGCAAAAGCCTCTAAACTAAACTACCTTTTACTCCAAAATTCAGCTTTCCTTCTCTCCCCACGGTTTATACCCGGTTCTCGGCGTCCAGTCTCGCGACCCTTCCCGCAAACTCGTTTAAGACTACCCAAAACGCCTTCTCATTAGCCACTCTTTGGATTTCTTCCAGGCTCTTGAGCCATTCTAGCCCATCAAAAGCTAGTTTCCTGTTCGCCAATCCTTTGGTAGCTATCTCTAGTGGCAGTCAAATAGCGCATGCTATGTGTTCTCTACGCCCTCGCTGCATTCGCGGAGGTCGTTCTTGGTCAATCCGAATCTTCGCAGGTAGGCTTTCAAAGTCCCATGCCCAATTACTAGCTGCATTATCTTATAATCAAACTTCACCTCCATTCTATCTCTAGCTTCTGTGCTCGGTACAAATTTGTATGTCAAACTCCCTTGGCACCTCTCTTACCACTGTCGGAGTGAATTTTCTTGCAGCTTTTTCTTAATTAGCGATCTCGGTACCGAAGAATACGATGTAAGAAATTCTCTTCTTGAGGTCTTTTTGGCCAGCTCATCTGCTTGTCATTGCCTTGATTACCGTCATGCGACCTAACCCAATAAAACCTCAAATCCCGAAACGCAAGTGCCATGTGCGCTAGTCTTCAAACGTCCCCTTGAAGATTTGTTGAATTGTTCATCAGAGCAGACAGAGCAGATTTGCTATCGCTTGCAGTAATATACAGCTTGCTCCGTTTGAAATATTCAAATTGATTGCAACTCGAATATAACCTAAAGTGCTACCATTTTGAAAATAGATTAGTTTAGTCGAGTATCAGCCTGTTTGGCAAATTTTCAATCTTTTTTCAAATTCCACAACTGACCTAGGGTTTAAAACCACCAGCTATACATATATTCTTATAATAACAAAATTGTGTATAGCGTTGATCCATGCGCACCCTCTGGTTGATATTCTGTCAAAAATATTATATGATAGCAACATCTTTTGTGCAACAATTTATTCAAACTAACTTGTCTAAAATAATAAAATACAACATACTAGAAAACCACAAATTAAAAATTATTGAATGAATGAATTTGAATAATAAATTACAAAAAGTACTAACTCTGTGTAATACACGCAATTTCCTTTTTGAAGTGTTTGTATATATAGCCTAACCTCGGGGCACAATGTTGGGCGCCAAATTGTTACGCATTATTGCTTTTCTCTTTGGCGTCGATTATTATGCTAATCCCATGACTCGCTAGTTCCCAATACTTTAAACTCTAAACACACACCTTTTTCATGGCGTGATTGCTTCTTGAATAAAATAACACCTCCTTCAGCATAAAGCCAAAAACTAATTTGCAACGAATTTAATTAGAGTAGAATTAAATCTAGTAAGTATTAATTGAAGTTGTATAAAAATTGAACAGCATTTGAAGAGAATTTCCAAAGAATTTAAAAGGAATTTGAACACCTAAAATTTCTTTATTACTTAAATTAATTTAGAATTTCTTAAAAGCGGCGAAAATCAACTAATTGCAAAGCATTTTTCAATTAATATATTTCACTTGCATCAACTTTCATTAAACACAGTTGTTAAATCACTTTGTTTGTTTGCATAATAACAGAAATAAATACTTTTAAAGTTACTCGTGTTGTATATAGCTTTTCATTCATATTATAAAGAGCTTTTTCAGAAAATCCGCTATATTATCCAAGTTTAAGACTCCTTATAAATCACGTAATGCAAACCAATAATAAACGTTTTAGTCTATAACAAAGTATCTGATTCGTTGAGCACTCTTATTTATTCTAAATCGACTTCAATTGTCATACATAAATTCTAAACGTTTTATATTAATCTCTCCAAATGATACCTTCACAAATGGAAAATTTGATTCATTATCTATGCTTATCGTGCAAATGCTGACTGTTAATAAATGTAATAACAAGCAATTACGTGACTTTTTCCTTGCAGCGCTTTATAGTAGAAATTAATGCAAATTTTTAGTAAAATAAATGCTTCTTATAAAAATGAATAAAATATTATTCGATTTAACTAATATAAAATGTAGTTCTATACACTGAGCGTTCTTAATGACAGTTTACACTTTTTTTTATAAAATACAATTTTGCCCTAATTGATGAAAATGGCGCATTTTCTTTACATATATGATCAAGAGTCATCAGAAGGGCAAATAACGCTATTCCGTAGAGATACAACATTGCAAACCTGAGCAAAATAAGAAAAATTTTAGAAAAAGCTCGAATTAAGTGAACATTCGTTTACATAGAGAAGTATTTATCGAAACACTCAGTATATTAAGTAAAAATGCATAAAAACCTTTGATTGAAGGAACTTTCATTTTTAATGACGAATAGATGGTATTTATAAAATAGATACTAGTATTCAAAATTTTCCCCGTGTAGAAGAATTTTTTTTAAAGAGCTTTAACAAGAAGTATTCATTGATGTATTGATTACGAGTAAATGCGATTATTATAAAACATTTCATGTTTAACGTAGTATCGTAGTCAAATACTCTGATGTTATAGTGGAAAAGCGCATTGAATTGCATGTATCGTATTTTAATATTTTCATTTGAATACAAACTTTGACGAAATCGCGTACTTATATAATATTCAAAATAAAAGGAAAGTTTATTGAACGTACTCTAGAATAATCCAATTAAGGGTGAATGAACGTTCAAATTATAAGCTATAATATAGGACAATATAATTAACGACAGCTATAAATCAAACGATAAAGTCGTAAATATAACGCGCAAAGCTAAACGGTATTAACTAAGGCTAGCTCGGTGTTATTCGAATACCACATTCTGTGAAGGTTGCATCATTCGGGATGACTCTAGATGCCCACGTCAGAGACCAGCCTATATTTTCAACCAATTTAAACGTAGGAGTAACAACCAATAAGTGAACAATAATAAACTACGGCAAAATAAAATTTTAATTTAAATGAATGCCTTCTAAAACTGGAATGGCATTTAATGGTAAATTGATGATAAATTTTAAACGATTTGGACAATCTTGGTATATGAATACATGTTCTGTCACTTGTAACATAAAATAATGAAAGGAGCCCCTATATTGAACGTCAATATAAGCGCTGTAAATTATAGCCTAAAAATGCCCAAACTACCTTGCTAGATCAGTTTAAATGAAACGACGAGTGTCAAGCATCAAAGTTATAATGACATCAAGCATTAGTTAACAAGTAATCTTTTACACAAGTTGCTACATCCACGTACATCTCTTCTCTAACAAACATTATCCTCAAAAAAAACTTACATACAAACATTACAATCTACAAATAAAGCAAAATATAGTCAGCATATCTCAAGTTTTAATAAAAAAATTTATAACTACTAGATACTCTCCTAAACTAAAATATAGAGTCCTTGAACTCTCTCATTCAAATTAGTAGTTCACAAATCTTACTTTATGTGAATTACACTATGTGAAAATTTTTAGAAATCAAGATTGATAATTTTTAAGAATCCCACCTAAATCAAAATCAAACGTAGCTGATCAGTTATGTTCAATAAATCCCTTTATAATAGTCAAATTTAACCAAAATTCAACCGTACTTTCAAATTTAAATTACCTTCTTACAAGAAAATTTACACAACAATTCCTTAAGTAACCTAGCCTATTTAAATAAAATAAAACAAGTAGACTGTCTTTTAGAACATGATTCACCATTAAATTATGCTGATTGCACTTTTTTCTCGTAAGCTTGTATCCATGCCCAAATCGTGTAATTAAACTTCAAATTAAACTTTATGCATTCTTCCCCAAATCCAAATCAGTATCGTTCAATTACTTTACCAACAATTCCATTTAAAAATCCACATCATATTCTTTCACTTAAATTAAAATTATATTGCAGGAATTAATTACGATTCAAGTTAAAACCTTTTTGCAGCATTTACTGTCATTCATTCAAGAACTAATTCCATATTCGCTTCAAGATCTTAGTTCTTCATAATCTCAAATTAAAATCAACTTTTAATGTAGACTGTTACACATTAATAGTTTTAACAACTCAATATTATCGGTTAACTGATATTCTTAAACGTATAGTAATACACCGACGTGAACAGAACTCAATAACTATCCCTGATTGCATTCTTTCATCGGTTTATATAACATAAATTTTACTACGTCATAAAATTTAGAAAATTTGGTAAGTTTTTGGTTGGTTTTTCTATTATCTCATTCATGTGGTGATGTAATTTTTCTCTAAAGTTTGCGTTAATTAGTACATATTACGTGCTCATTCTATCTAAATAGTTGCCGTTTGGTCGTTATTTCTGATTTATTACATCGCTAAACGTCTTATCTCATATTATACTTCCCCGATGGAAATGCCCATTCATCTTTATTGAATGAACGTTAAAATGCTTATCAGTTATTTTGATTAATATTTGTCACCTGATTTGTTAATTTTTGCTAATTGATGAATGAAGATTTGAAATTTTTCGAACAATCTAGAAACAAAATACTCATCTCGATCCAAAGTACACAACTGCACGTTTTGCATTAAATATTTTTAACCTTGTCATACAATGAATTGAACCGTTCTAAATGTTATTGAGTACATTTTTAATTAGGAGGATTTTCAGAGATTTTTACTTACGTAATATTCAATATTTAAAGATACTATTAGGCAACATAAATAAAGCTTATATATTACGGGTTTTCGCAATTAGAAAACAATATACATGTTTCCAATTACTGAATGTACCTACACTGAAAATAGGTATTTGGAAAAGCTTCTTTATTTTTCTCTGGTGTAGCGTCTTGCATGTACACGGATTGGTGCTCAATATACACACGCACACATAAACTGACACACACACACATTATATATATATATATATATATATATATATATATATTAAATTCCGCATATCCAAACTTCACGAGTGGGCTGCCATAAATTGCAAAGTTTCCCCTGGAACAATCGGTTATTTCGTGCCTTACACTTTGGGCGTCTTAAATGCTGCGAATCTACTTAAAAAAAACCGAGTTACGTTGATCTAAAACGCTCTACTTCACTCCCTGGCGATGCTCGTCTTTTTGGACGCCAAAATACTCTCAGTCCTTTTGCTATAATAAAAAGAAACTCAGCTTCATCAGTAAAGTCGCCACGGCTGCTCTACGGTTTCCTGTAAAATCCTACCCTATTTTCTATAAAAGAAACTCGACTATAACAAAACAAAATCCATCAAAATTTATTCATAGAAAATTGCACAGCATATTATTCTAATTATTATTGCATACACTCTTTATTTACATATGTCCACATTGATTAATAATTCATTTTTATAAAATATTCTTAATTACCATCTTACTCGTCTGACAAAATAAACTATAGAAAGTAACTGGGCTTAACCCCCACACCATTCTTTATCACCTGGTTTAAATACGAGCTCATAGTAAAAAACTTATTAAATATTTGTGCAAATTTAGGCACTGCAATTATCAAAATCCGTTTTACTTTTTACATAAACCGATTTCATACCCTTATATTATACATAACAAATTTTTATATTGACATACTTTCAAATAATGTGAAACAAAGTTCCATAATAAATTTCTTTGTCCATAAAAATCAAAATAAATACACCATAAATGGACAAAGATGTCATAACACACAAGTAACCACAAAAGACAATGTTTAAAAAAAATCAGTTACCTAAAAATAGCACCACACATGTATCTGCCATAAAACCATTGCTGAATATAGCCCTCATCACCGACTGCTCGTTGAAGAATCCCCTCCAAGTTGATTCATGCCATCTGGGACCCAAAACTCTCTTAGTACCAATCATCAGCAGCACCTCAAAATTTTTCAAATTCCTCTACTGTACCAATTACCATCGGTAAACCATCGACTTGATACATACAGACTTTCTATTCTTCCCTTTTTGCTCTACTAGCACCAATAACCCTAGTAAAGTAAACAGGCAGTACTTACTTTGCTTCACAACGACTTCATTTTATTTTCTCTAAACGTACTTTAAAATACTTTCAGCCAGCCAATACAACATTACACCAACTTGTGTAAATTGTAAGCACTTTAATTATTAACACTTGTTAATTACAAATAATAACTTTGTTTACTACCATTCACGTAGGTGACTACTCAAATCGAAGCAAAGAAGCAAGAAAAGAGAAAAGAAGAGAGTCCCATTACCACATCCCAACGTTTATATAGCCAAAAGTGCACCCCGTTTCACTTAAATTCCTTGAAAATACTTCACCGCAAACACACTCGCTTTCCCGGTACAAAATTTTCAACAGACGCTCAATTCTTAAAAATCTCAAGTTAGCCTTCGGAATTCCTCGTACTGTTGTCCGTGAAATAGCAACCGTCTTTCAAATCTAAGAAAATGTGTCCCTCGCAAACAATGTTTTACCACCAAAACTGCTTTATCTACTCAAGGGACATAGTCATTTGTTGAATTAACTCTCACTGTCTTCTATTTCTTGGTTAAATCACGCCCACTATAACATGCGTATTACCTCATCTCGCTTTCTCCTACATACGAAATGTTCCTTCTCTCATGTTATTGGCAAGTTTATTTATTCCTACCGAACCCTCACTTAATTTTAACTTGTATTTGTCTCACTTCCCTCCATGAAATACAATCCTCGTTCTCTGTGTTTCAAATGCATGCTACAATAGTCCTTGAAATACACCACCACTCTCACCTAATATACACCCTAATTTAATTAATACCTACAAATCCCCACCCTTCTTTAATCCTTAACTTAACTTTGAAACGTTATACCATGGCTACACTATACATTAGGAAATATACACATGCATAAATAATGCAATTAATGTTTCAATTTTCTTAAAATTACGCTAACCTAAACTTGTAAAGCTTTTTAACTAAATGTCTATCAAACCTGCTATAGTTTACACTATACATTAAAGATGTTTTCTCTTTTATTAAATATGCAAAATTAATCAGTTCTACTACCTAATCTATAAGTATTTTGAAAATACCTTGCGAATTGACAACGTAAAATGAAGTAAAACCTTACTCTAACTTTGTTAATTTTTACCCTAGAATGTTAAAAAAAATGTTTTAAATGTTCCCCAAGTTGTATCTACACGCGGCGGCTTATCCTACATTGTCAAATGACATATATAATCAATCCTAACCTAGAAATAACACAGAATAATCTTTCTATTTTGATAGAAAGAATAACTACAAATTTTGAATTTTCTTTTTATTCAAATACCCTAAACTTACTTTACTAATTTGTATGTACACCTTTTATTATTCCCTATTATGTAAACCTATCAAATATTATTAATCCCTATGAACTACGATATATCACGATCAAATATTATTTACACCTATCACTATTATTCTATCTTTATTATTCTATCTACCAATCACTATTGTTTTACCTACACTGATTCACTATTTGAACCGAACTCTTTTCTTAATCCTAAATATTATCCTTTGTACATATTTTACAACCTTAACTCCGACAGTTTATCCCATCTCTATAACTATATGTGCCTTACCTCACGAACATTTAACTTTTTCTTTACATAATGAACAGAAAATTGTTCAAACGCCTCTAAACTTATCTCTTTAACTTCACACCCTACTAAATTTGACTCGACAAACCATACGGTACCACTTCCGACCGCTCAATTTTTCCCTCTTCACATAGCCCTATCTATGTCCCTTCTAGAATTTTCATATAACGGATTTAACCAGAACAAATTCTCCAACTCTATTTTATCAAAATTTCTTTTGTCACTTAACCTTTCTAAAAATATACCATCACTTAACCTTGTTATTAATTCAAAATTTATTTGCTTCTTATATGCTGCGATTATTGTATAAATTTTTGCACAGACTAGTTCCGAATTATCTACCTCCAACACCTGCTTGTCATCTAACGCTGTACTCGCCTGTACTTTTAATAGCGCTTGTACCCCTTCTAATTTTACTTCTGGACATTTAAAGTCTCTATTTCACTAACCTGACCTTTATCTAACTCCATAGCACCTACGTTCAAACTTGTGTCATCTTCTGCGACATTATACCTTTCCTTCCAGGGCAATACCAAGTCCCTAACCTTCACTAATCTCTTCTCTAAATCAATTACTACACCAATCTTCATCAAGCAATTAACCCCTAAAATACTGCTAAATTTAAGTCCAGGAACGATAATAAATTCCTGCTCACAGCTTACCGAGCCTATTTTTACCTTCAATACTACCACACTATTTACCACAGCAAACCTTTTTTTATTTGGAGATACCAAATGACTCCTTTTAATCGGCATAATACTGTTGCAAATTTTTTTTTTGATCTCATTAACAAATTTCTCCGACACTAAACTCGCCTCTGCTCCTGAATCGAGCAACAATCCTACGCAATGATTAAAAATTTTGATCTCTACCACCGGCAAACAAATTTTCTCTATTTCTTCTGGTTCTGTCTTATCTTCAATATTCAGAAACTCTCGGATGTTCATATTTACCTACTTCAATTTTTAGTGGTTTGTATACTTCTAAAAATCCTGCATACCTCGTGCTTCGCTACTCGGTCCTGGTTGACCCTCAACTACTTTTGCATACGTCCTTCTTGTGGCTTCCGGTCTATCTCCTATTCCTCTGTCATTAACACTTGTAGCTGTTCTTGATATTTCCGGTGAGCTATTCTGCCTCTGAACTCCCGTTTTTGGAGTAGTACCCCTTGTACCGCTATTACTACTGTAAAAATTACCTCTCTGCTTCCAGTTATTTCTAAAATTTCTATTAAAATTTATTCTGCGCTAGTTTTTAAAGTTCTCCTTCCTATTTTTAAATCGTACCTGATTTACATTACGTTTTCTACTTTCCCTAGGCCTACTCGTGCTTACATCATCATACCTTTAAAGATATTCCCAAAGTGTCTCCCTTTCTACGATGTTTTGTAACGCCACGTGTTGCCTAACTTCTATTTCGAAATGCCTGGACAAATATTTGATTTTCTGATGGTCAGTCAAAAGTGGATTTAACTGCTTCGCTACACTATATTTACGAATAGCATACTGCTCTCTGGATCCTGCAAACTCCCCCTTGTATTTTCCCGTGTTTAAGTCGTTCTTCACTTGATCTTGGATATGATCACCCCAGTAGTGTTTTAGGAATTTCTACTCGAAATCTAAATATGATGCTATGTCCTGAGCTACTAGATTGTACCAAGCCTCTGCATTATCTTTTAATAAAGCTTTGACCACGATTAATTTTGCCAGCTCATCATACAAATTGCAAACTAGGGTTCTAATACTATTTATAAAAATTTGAGGGTTCACCTGATTATTTCCGTAAAATTTCATGTGTTGCTCTAAGGACATATTACCAGTAAAATCTAAATCTCAACCGTCTTCTATTTCTTGGTTAAATCACACCCTTTATAACATGCATATTACGTCATCTCGCTTTCTCCTACATACGAAATTTTCATTCTCTCATGTTATTGGCAAGTTTATTTATTCCTATCGAACCCTCACCTAATTTTAACTATTGTTTGTCTCAGTTCCCTCCATGAAATACAATCCTCGTTCTCTGTCTTTCAAATCCATGCTGCAATAGTTCTTGAAATACACCACCACTCTCACCTAATATACAACCTATATCCATCCTATAATTATCAATACATGTTCTAACAATCCTTCCTTGTTCCTTCATAGTCAACCCACTTCTATTATTCGTTAATTTCATCTCCCTCTATTGCTATGCTACAAACATTCCGTCTTTGTTGTATATTGCCCCAACCAATTTCAAACGTTCACCCTCTTTTGTAAAACTTTTTAACTAAATGTTCATCAAACCGGCTATAATTTACACTATACATTAAGGATGATTTCCCTTTTATTAAATGTGCAAAATTAATCAGTTCTACTACCTAATCTATAAGTATTTTGAAAATTCCTTGCAAATATTGGCAAAGTAAAATGAAGTAAAACCTTACTCTAACTTTGTTAATTCTTACCCTAGAATGTTAAAAAAAATGTTTTAATTGTTCCCCAAGTTGTACCTTCACGCGGCGGTTTAGCCTACATTGTCAAATGATATATAATCATTCCTAACCTAGAAATAACACAGAAGTATATATACCGGGTGTAACAAAATAACTGTAAAATATTTCAGGGGGTGATTCCTCATCGTAAACAGATATGATCTTTCATATAAAGAAACTTCATTGGAGCATCCATTGTTAATATACAGTCCTTTAGAGGGGGTACATAAAATTTGTTTTTCATTTTTTTTTACAAACACTAAAAAAGTTACAAAATTGAAATTAAGGTGACATTTTTTACTATCAAAAATACACTTACTCAGTAATTTATTTGGTTTACCCCATGGTTGTAAGGGGTGGAAAATGCAACCCCTAAAATTTATTTTCAATGTAACTTTTTGTCTTATTATTTGTTTGCCATTTATAAATTTATTTCCAATAGCTTATTTTATTCTAAACAAAAAATGTCTCTTGAATTTTTTGCCCAAAATTAACCAGTTTGCAGAAAAAAATTATTTTACAAACAACTACAGAGATATATCGTCATAAGACGAAAATGGGAAACTAATTTATCTAATTAAATTGTTATCAGGCTATCATTTTGTACATTTTTGAAATTGAATTAATAATTGTGTGTTCTGTTCTTAATTTGTTAGTTTAATAATTCACTTGTTATTAAAATAGCCTACACAAATGCAGAAATGGCTGATATGCATTACGATTATTTAATTGGCCCTCATTTTCTACCTCCTCGATTAAATGGTGAGGCATACACTCAATTTTTAAGAGAAGTGCATCCAGTACTGTTGGAGGTAGTTCCTTGTGGTATCAGAAGGCTTATGTTTTTTATGCATAATGGGGCTTCTGCCCATTTTAGTCAAGCAGCACGTCAGCATTTAACTCAAACATATCCAAATCATTGGGTTGGTCGAAAAGGACCACAGAATTGGCCCGCTCAATCCCCGGATTTGAATCCTCTTGATTTCTCTACTTAGGGCCATTTACAGAGTTTGGTTTATCGTACTCTTGTTCGCGATGTAGAAGACTTAAGAAACCGCATCATCGATGCGTGCAGGGTAATTAGAGAGACTCCAGGAATATTTGAGCGAATACTTGGCTCAATGCGCCGACGTCTAGACGCATGTGTAATGACTGAAGGTGGACATATTGAACATTTACTATGGTTTCTACATATTGTATGTTTTGTTATTAATAAATGAGTTTTGCTTATTCATCTTTAATCATACTTTGATGCAGGTAGTAACTACAAAATAACAATAATAATCCAGTTCGCATTTATGACGATGTATCTCTGTAGTTGTTTGTAAAATAATTTTTTTCTGCGAACTGGTTTATTTTGGGCAAAAAATCAAGAGACATTTTTTGTTTAGAATGAAATAAGCTATTGGAAATAAATTTATAAATGGCAAACAAATAATAAGACAAAAAATTACATTGGAAATAAATTTTAGGGGTTGCGTTTTCCACCCCTTACAACCAAGGGGTAAACCAAATAAATTACTGAGTAAGTGTATTTTTGATAGTAAAAAATGTCATCTTAATTTCAATTTTGCAACTTTTTTAGTGTTTGTAAAAAAATGAAAAACAAATGTTATGTACCCCCTTTAAGGGGCTGTATCTTAACAAGGGATGCTCCAATGAAGTTCTTTTATATGAAAGACCCCATCTCTTTTACGATGAAAAATTACCCCCTGAAATGTTTTACACTTATTTTGTTACACCCGGTATATATATATATATATATATATATATATATATATTGCTGTGATAACTGCCGCACGTTAAAGCGCCGCTTAATTAATGATGTGACAACGCCTCGCTTTGGGCGTCACTAAAATAGTGATGGGATAACGGACGCTTTGAGCGATTCTAAGTTAGTGCTGTAAT
Organism: Platerodrilus igneus; assembly: GCA_036346225.1. Taxonomy (NCBI): domain Eukaryota; kingdom Metazoa; phylum Arthropoda; class Insecta; order Coleoptera; family Lycidae; genus Platerodrilus; species Platerodrilus igneus. The sequence goes on along the minus strand of JARFIW010001529.1, from coordinate 399,697 downwards.
GCAGATACAGCAACTTGTAAAATTTGAAATTGTTGACTTACCTTCTTTTCTAACTTTTCTTTGCCTGGTTAGCTCAACGGAAATAATGTAACTTACAAAATGAAATTCAACACAGCAATATCATAAAGCATCTATACATTCTAAAACAGTTTTCTCTCATACAAAAGAATATAGAACATTTACAACATAGTCTTTCAAACATAATATTATTTTTAACAAGTACCTATTTTCTTAATTATCAAAATGTTGCTCACCTTACCTAGGTTAAAATTCACAAAACTAAAATCTTTTTTTGTTGATAATTTACCAGGCTTCTATTCCTACGCTTGTAGGGTTTGTTTTGGCCAAAAGATCCTGTACCGATAGTCTATAAAAAAACAATCAAAGTGTTTCGAATTCTGATTACAAATTTTTCTGGTAATGAGCCTTGTAAAAAAAATTGTATGATTAGGACTTATTTTAGCTTAAATCAAATGACAAATGCTTAGGTATAATTTACAAACAAAAAAGATCTTAAAGTAATACCTGCAACATCCACAAAGCGGTTATTCAAGTCGTAATTAACGGTATTAAATATTTTCTACTTCTATTTTTAAATTGTTTTTTCATATCATAAAAATCTCCATTTAGAAACACTAGTTACCAAAGTGCATCCTTAGTTTTCTTATTTAATTAAATTTTAAAGTAAATTTTTCTCGAAGAATTTTTCATCTTCATTGTATATTACAAATACAAATAACTGCATTTATCAAGTTTCATATTTATGCAGGTTACGTTTAAAATTACTTCTTTATTTACGGTTACATCGTAATTATTAATTAAGGTATGTGTAGTGCATTCTTCTCAAAATAACGTGTTCGTGACCTCAAATCGAATCAATGAATGATACCTTTAATAAAGTTCCTCGTTTATATACAATTTATTTTGACTACGTCATTCTTTCTAAATTCTTTCTTGTTTGTTTATTAGTTAGGTATTTAAGTAGTTCTAATTACATATGACGTATTTTTCTCTATTGCTCTCGAAATTTCGAGAACATGTTTTATTTAAAACGTTATACGGATATTTTACACACGGGTAACTATTTATTACATAAATAACCAATACTTTTAATTGCTTTACCAACGGGTTTTACATTGTTGACAATTGTAAAAGAAAATATTTTTTTTACAGTACCTAAAACGTGTTTTTTAATGCATACTTATAAAGCGTTATCAAAATTGATATGTTGTTTAAGTGAAATGCGTAAATTTGGCACTATTCTATGTTATTTACAATGAATAAAGAGTATTTTAGTTATGCACCTGAAATGTATTTTTATGCTAATTAATGAGTGAAAACAAATGGCGTTGTGTTTACGCTTGATAATGATAGATTTGCATGAGTATAAAATTTATATCTTTTAAAGATTGATATTCGTTTTACAATATTTCTTAATGATTAATTATTTTTACATATACGGTTTACCTTTTGTTCCCACGGCGGTATTATCGATTTACTTTTCACATTAACGGCTATGTCTTTACAATACGCTTTTATTATACAGGGTGATTATTTACACGCTCGGAATTGCATTTTGCTTGGAACTTCAATGGCTAAAAAGCACGCTTGTATTATACAGGGTGTAACCATGAACCTTAAGAAATTTCCATTTTTTCCGGATTCTTTTATATCTTGCTGGTATGTGTTTGTAGCGTTTGGGTTTCAATGACCTCTCGTGACCCCTTATCACGTCAACATTATATATATATAAATATATATTGCTGTGGTAAGACCCGCGTTTGGAGCGCCACTAGAAGAGTGATTTGGTAAGATGCAGCAAACTGCGAAATTTGAAATTATTCACTTACCTTCCTTTCTAACTTTGCATGGCCAGCTCAACGGAATTGACAAAGTTTTCAAAATGAAATCAAACACAGCAATATCACAAAGCATTTATACAGTACGAAATATTTTTTTCATACAAAAGCATTTAGAATATTTACAACATCGTTTCTTTTAAACAAAATAATTTCAAAGAAATATTTAATATATAAAAAATGTTACTTATCTTATATTAATTTACAGAACTAAATTTTTTTTATGAATATTTTACCTGACTTTGTATATTCCCACGATTGTAAGGTTTGTTTGGATAAAAAATTCTTGACAAATAGCCTATTAAAAGGTCAAAGTGTTTCGAACTCTAAACACAAACTTTCCTGGTAAAATTTCTCACAAAAGAATATTATATGATTAACATTTATTATTCTAACTTAAATTAAATACAAATACTCCAATATCAGTCAAAAATAAGTCTAAAAGTAATACTTGCAGTATCCACAAAAACGCTCCTCGTAATTAAATATTTTCTTATTTTAAATTGACGTCAAATCAGTTTACAAGATTTTCCATATTTAAAATCCTTGCTTCAAACAGCAGTTATTAAAGTACATTTTACTTAAATCTTCCTTATATTAAAGAATTTCCTCTTGAATGAAGTTAATAATTTCTATTTTGTTATGTAATTTAAGTTTAAAACATCACTTCTATATTCATTGTATCAATGTAATTATTAAATTACAGTGTGCTTACTGCAAACTTTAAATATTATCTTCGCAAAGCAATAGCTCACGACTTAAATCTATATGACATTTCGCGATCGAATTTAAGAATCGACCGAATCCCTGTTTGTAATAAATTCTTCTTTACATATTCAAATTATTTATTTCCAGAAGGTAGCAGAATAATATAGAACATTATGATGCAGGGTTTCCCAGAAAAACTCACTAGCGTCTAAAATCGCGGCCTTTATTATCTCATAATCTCGTTCTACTTACTTGGGACGCGCACTTCTTTGTCTTTGTTTAACACCCAAGTTTATTGTGTCTCATCGCTTCTCTCCAACAGTGAATATTAAGGTAATAAATAATTTTTATCAGTTATTCCAGGAATTTTACGAGTTTCTTTGTGTTCCGACCGCTTCTTCAAATAAATGTTTCATTTGTTAATTAGATATTTACGTAGTCCCAAATACGGATGATTCATCCTTTTATATTCCTACTGTTTTAGAAAATTCTTTATTTAAAAAAAGTTTCTGTAATCTACAGTAATTAATTTAAACTTTAATTGCTTTTTAATACAAAAGGGTTTGCATTTTATAGAAATATTTACTTTTACGGTAAGACATGTTTCAGTACACAAAATTAATATTAAAATTTGGGTTTTAAATACATATTGATTGTAGTTTTATGCTAAATACGAAAAGCTAGTACTATTCTATGCTATTTACAGCTAATGAACATCATTTTTATTAAAAATGTATTGATAATTATTAAGTGAAAATAAATGGCTTTGCATTTATCTTAAAATGATCGATTTGCGTTCGCATTGAATTACCTACATTTCTTTTGAATTATAGCTTTTGGTTATGGAAAAAAGCAGTTGAGCCAGATCTCCTCCGTGCTGACTGTTGCTAAAAACCTGCGATGTCAAGTGAAACAACATGAAGTACATGCTGTACTTCCCATAAGGTGTCTGTATTAAATATTACAACTTTGCTACAATAATTTCTTTTTGCATTGAATATATATATATATATATATATATATATATATATATAGGTGAATTTTTAGTGTGGCAACGATCGATAACTCCGTTATTATAAAAGCTACGTAAACCAAATTTGGAGGCATATTAGGTACGCCTAAAGTGCACATTTTAAAAATATTTGAAAGCATACAGGGTTTTCATAATTCCAGGGCATATTAAACTTGTATTTTTTTAAATGTAACACCCTATATATTATTACATTTTTAGAAATCCCATAAAAAGAGCTTTAATTTGATATAAAACTGTATCTGTTTATTCCTTAAAGTTTTTGAGATATTCAACTGTTTTTAGAAAAAATGAACCTGATTAAATACATTGCCACTCCACTAATACACCACTTATGTTAATTTTCAAGATGCAGAAAATTTTACTATATACCATAGTATATTTGTAAATATCACTCTTTTGAAATTTCTTTACAGTATACAGGGTGTGTCAGTTTTTGCAAAATGTAATTTTTAAAACTTTTTTTTAATGGTACCCTACCAATTTTCTTGCTACAATGGATAGTTCATTAAGTGTCCTTTCATTTTTGTTAAGCATTCCCTATACCTAAATCCATTACTTTCTGAGATATTATTGATTTTTTCAAATTTTATGAATGTTTTTAATTTACATAGCTAAAAATAACTTACTATTGGAGAATATTATAAAACAATTAATACATTTTGATTAACAATTAACTACACTTATCCAATAACAATTTTCACTAAAGATATAATAACCTACAATAATACGCTATCAAGAGAATTCTATCAGATCAACAATATGCATTTTATAGAAAATGTTCAAACAGGAAATCAGACAAGCTTTGAAAAAAATAACAATTACAATTAAAATGTCATTTAGGTTTATTAATTGTAGTGTGTTGTCATTTAACAGGATATCTCTCTTGGTATATTCTTAATGCAAGTAGGCAATTTCTTAAACTTTCTCCCAATATCCAAATCATATCTATTTGTTCTTCCACGGTAAAATTCATTTTGAAAACTCCTTCAAAGATTACATTTAAAACAGAACTGATAAATGTGTTAAATGACAACACACAACAATTAATAAGCCTAAATGACATTTTAATTGTAATTGTTATATTTTTCAAAGCCTGCCAGATTTCCTGTTTGAACATTTTCTATAAAATGTATATTGTTGATCTGGTAGAATTCTGTTGATAGCGTATTATTGTAGGTTGTTATATCTTTAGTGAAAATTGTTATTGGATAAGTGTAGTTAATTGTTAATCAAAATGTATTAATTGTTTTATAATATTCTCTAATAGTAAGTTATTTTTAGTTATATAAATTAAAAACATTTATAAAATTTGAAGAAAATAAAAAATATCTCAGAAAGTAATGGATTTAGGTATAGGGAATGCTTAACAAAAATCAAAAGACACTTAATGAACTATCCATTGTAGAAATAAAATTGGTAGGGTACCATTTAAAAAAAGTTTTAAAAATTACATTTTGTGAAACCTGACACACCCTGTATACTGTGAAGAAATTTCAAAAGAGTGATATTTACAAATATACTATGGTATATAGTAAAATTTTCTGCATCTTGAAAATTAACATAAGTGGTGTATTAGTGGAGTGGCAATGTATTTAATCAGGTTCATTTTTTCTAAAAACAGTTGAATATCTCAAAAACTTTAAGGAATAGACAGATACAGTTTTATATCAAATTAAAGCTTTTTTTATGGGCTTTCTAAAAATGTAATAATATATAGGGTGTTACATTTAAAAAAATACAAGTTTAATATGCCTTGGAATTATGAAAACCCTGTATGCTTCCAAATATTTTTAGAATGTGCACTTTAGGCGTGCCTAATATGCCTCCAAATTTGGTTTACGTAGCTTTTATAATAACGGAGTTATCGACCGTTGCCACACTAAAAACTCACCCTGTATATATATATATATATATATATATATATATATATATATATATATATATATATATACATATATAATACAGTGTGTACCGTATAAAATGCAGTACATGGGGATCTTGGAAACTGTAGGAGATACGATCTTGGTTAAATGGGACAAAAGTTGCATAATCATGAGGGTATCTCAGATCGGTTTTCAAATTTCAAAAATTTTTCATAGGTTACTAGATAGAGACAAAAAACACAAAATTGACGATTTCTTTATTTGCTCATAGTTAGTCTACTGATTGAAATAGAATGTTCAAATTTGGTACATCATGGTAATTCCTCATTGCGCTTCACATTTTCAACTTAGATTTTGTCTAGGGCATCTAGATTTTGCGTGACGATGTTCAACTTTTTATTTTTAAATAGCCGCCATATTGGATTTTTACATTTTTGAAATGCTGACAAAAAACCCTTTCCATAGAGGTATAACATGGCTATGTTTGATTGAATCAAAACACTAAAAATCACATAATTATGTTTTGGTCGTAGTAGGCTTTAATTTCCATTATGACAAAGAGAAACAATTGCTCTAAAAATTTTAAACTCAATTTTAAGTAGTAATAAAAACAGTAAAAAACGTAGAAAATTGAAAATAAATCTGTATTAATCAGAACTTACATAACTATGTATTAACAAAGAATAAATACAAACTAGCATCTATTCAATACAAAATATTATTTAAGCTGTTTTTAGTTGTCATTCATGTTCAGACAATTACAAATTAACAATCAAGGAAAAAAAATATAACAATAGTCAGCCACATGAATTGATTATTTATTTTAAATGTTCAAATAACCCCCCATTTTGTTGAACACACAACCGACATCTTTTATAAACATCTTTACAAGATCTTCTTATCATAGTTGGAGTTATTTTATTTACGGCCTCTTGGACTGCTTGTTGTAATTGGCCTACATTATCATACGTTTTTGAGTACACACGACTTTTTAAATGGCCCCATATAAAGAAATCTAGAGGAGTTAAATCCGGTGATCTCGCCGGCCACTTAGGTCCCCGATTTCCAATCCAGTTTTCATTATACTCAGAATTAAAAAAAATTTTAATAATCAGAGCATTGTGGGGTGGAGCGCCATCATTTTGAAAAATCATATTTTGCAAAGTAGCGAGTGAAAGCTCCATTAGTCTATCTGCCACATTTCCCTGCAATAAATTTAAGTATCTCGCAGAGTTTAAATTTGTATCATAAAAAACGGACCTATAATGTACCTTCCAATAATACCAATCCAGACGTTGAATCCCCATTTAACTTGATGTCTAACTTGGCGGTTCAAATGTGGATTTTTATCTGACCAAAAAATTTTATTTTTGCGGTTGAACATACCACAATTCGTAAATCGACTTTTGTCAGACCACAAAATTGTATATGCAAAATTTGAATTTTCGTTGCACTTTCTGATGTACCAAGCACAAAATTCCATTCTTCAAATTTGATCTTCAGTACGCAATCCCTGACATGGTCGTTCATGAGATGGATGGTACTTGAAACGTTTTAAAATAGCTCTTGCCGTAGAATGAGCAACACCTGTTATATTCTGAATTTGTCTAAGAGAAGTACGAGGATTTTCGACAACTGTTTGTAAAACGCTGTTTTCATTATCTTTTTTAATTTGCCTATTTCTCTTAGACAAGCCAACACTGGATTGGAAATCGGGGACCAATTAAGTGGTCGGCGAGATCACCGGATTTAACTCCTCTAGATTTCTTTATATGGGGCCATTTAAAAAGTCGTGTGTACTCAAAAACGTACGATAATGAAGGCCAATTACAACAAGCAGTCCAAGAGGCCGTAAATAAAATAACTCCAACTATGATAAGACGATCTTGTAAAGATGTTTATAAAAGATGTCGGTTGTGTGTTCAACAAAATGGGGAGTTATTTGAACATTTAAAATAAATAATGAATTCATGTGACTGACTATTCTTATATTTTTTTCCTTGCTTGTTAATTTGCAATTGTCTGAACATGAATGACAACTAAAAACAGCTTAAATAATATTTTGTATTGAATAGATGCTAGTTTGTATTTATTCTTTGTTAATGCATAGTTATGTAAGTTCTGATTAATACAGATTTATTTTCAATTTTCTACGTTTTTTACTGTTTTTATTACCACTGAAAATTGAGTTTAAAATTTTTAGAGCAAATGTTTCTTTTTGTCATAATGGAAATTAAAGCCGACTACGACCAAAACATAATTTTGTGATTTTTAGTGTTTTGATTCAATCAAACATAGCCATATTATACCTCTTTGGAAAGGGATTTTTGTCAGCATTTCAAAAATGTAAAAATACAATATGGCGGCTATTTAAAAATAAAAAGTTGAACATCGTCACGCAAAATCTACATGCCCTAGACAAAATCTAAGTTGAAAATGTGAAGCGCAATGAGGAATTACCATGATGTATTAAATTTGAACATTCTATTTCAATTAGTAGACTAACTATGAGCAAATAAAGAAATCGTCAATTTTGTGTTTTTTGCCTCTATCTAGTAACCCATGAAAAATTTTTAAAATTTGATAACCGATCTGAGATACCCTCATGATTATGCAACTTTTCTCCCATTTAATCAAGATCGTATCTCCTACAGTTTCCAAGATTCCCATGTACTGCATTTTATACTGTACACACTGTATATATATGTTGATGTGACCCGCCTTTACGTTGTGTTCCACAAATTAATGCAGCCAAATTGTATTAATGAGAATGCAATTGAAAATATGAAATTGCTATTTTACCGTGTTTTATTTCTTGTCCGTTTAGTTCAGCGGAAAATATGTTGTGGAATTCATCAATAGGAAATAAAATACAGAAGTTTCCAGAAACATCTATAAACAGTCTTCTATGCAGTCAAAAACATCTTTTCTTGATACACATTATCTAAAGAATCTCTTACATTCAAAATAACGTTTATAAAAACAATTTACAGCTTAAGCTTAGACAGAACATTTTAGTTAATGACTACTTATTGCAATAATCCTCATCTAATATTTGTTAACAATTACAAAACCCAAATATCTCCTATATGAAGTACAAAATTCTCTTTAAAGTTTCTGGATAATTTACTTTACTTATATTACCCCGCTTGACAGTGTAATTGGTAATGACGCTGGACAGATAATTCAGTAAAGGTCAAAGCTTCAAATTCTGACCTAAAGATTGCTGAAAATTATCCTCTTGACAAATCATTTTTATAAAATTAAAATGTTATTCTAGATTAATTTACTCAAACATCCCATTAGGTTAAAGAAACGAAACAAAATTATACTTGCGATTGGTGTTATCCAATACTTTTTTTATAGCGCTTATAAAAATATTATCGTAATTAACGGCATTGAATACTTTCTGGTTCAGTTTCAAATCTCCATTTCCAATCAATCTTAATGCAAAACTATCAGATTGTAAAGTGCATTTATTTTTAAACGATTAAAATTAGCAGCAGTTTTTGTACGAACATTATTTATGTCAAAGATCGTTTAATTTTCGTAGTAATCGTAAAAATAATTAAGCTTCATAATTTCTGAGTTACTTGTGAAACGCCAACAGAATAGATTACTCGAAACGTGTACGTTTCATGTCGTAAAATAAATTAAAGAATTAATCTTTACTCGAAACTTACATGTTGCTTGACGTTGTCATGAACGAGTGAATAAGCCCGTTCTAATTCAATTCCGTCTTGTATACTAAAATTCTAAATATGCAATTTTTTCCATATCATTCTAGCTTTATTTCGAAGCATGGCACATCCTGGATGATGTAATAATTATCATGATTTTGCGTTTTAATGAGATCTGGGTTTTAAGGCTTTTTCCGATGGTAGTGCGTGCTTTGAGTTGAGCGAGCGTTTATCTATTTACGGGAAGTAATTAGTTATTCCTAGCGTGTTTATAGATGAATTATCACTTTACCGAGGACTCTCTATTTCATTGTTTGTTTAGGCAAATAAAAATGGTATTTTTGTTTTGCATTAAATGATATAACTTGTTCTAGAATTGACCCGAAATGGGCTTCGTTGATAGTAAGCTATTCTTTATTAAAGCTAATAAATTGGTATTTTTATCCAGAATATATCTACACACAAAAAATATGCTTTGCTTTATAAATGCGTCTAATTGATATTATTTTAAACACGTTCTTTCCATTCTGCAATAAATGTAATACAACTTTCATTGTTCAGAAGTAAAATATTCACACTCGCATTTTAATTACTTAATTAAGGAGGACTTCGTTCTTATGCTTTGTAAATCCAACAACATAAGTTTATGACAAATAAAACGTGTTCTAGCGAATATTTGCACAAGGATTTCGAATGAATGCTTATAGTATTCTTTAAGAAAATGTTTCGTTGTTTTAAATGGTATGTGTTTTTAAATGGGTCTCTTATTATATGTACTAATAGAACACACTTATGTTTATACAGGATGGAAAACCAAATATAGGGAAATTTCACTTTTCTCCGTTTTTCTTCCCTTTAGATGTTTTTTTTTCTACAGAACTTGGCGTTCAATGACCACTCGTGGTTCATTGACAAGGGGTAATTTAAGAAATCATTTAGCACCAATCCATAAACATACAGTTTTTCAAACCTGAGAAAAATATAGAAATTTTTACTCATTTCATAGTAGGGTAATTGGAGAAACACAGTTTTGAAAAACACTCCGTGAATTTACTTGAAATGCATAAACCCCGTGATTAGGAAACCTTCATTTGCATTACATAATTTAATTGTAACTTTTAAGAATTGATCGTATTCCATTAATAAAAATTTGAGATGGAGAATAGTTTTTATCCATTATCAAAGTATTCGATAAAACAACATTATTTAAATGCGCTTTAAAAGAATTACAGTTTGCAGGAATCTAAGTACATTTTATTATCATAACAAATTAAAAGTAACGCAAAACACGCAGTCATGTTTTTCGAGAAGAACGTGTAATTTATATTGAAATGCGTATTTTATTACGAGTACTGAAAACCATTTAAATGTTTTCATATTTTGAATTCTAATTTATACCATATACACAAAGTTTTAATTTAAGTTATTTGCCATTTAGTTATTATCCTTTAAATATATATATATATATATTGCTGTGTTACCCTGTATAAAATCGAGCCTCACGAATTGGGCGCCGAAGAATGCTGTGTTACCCTGTATAAAATCGTGAACTACGCTTTTCGCCTCGGCTGCTCACCTAATGTTATAAACCTCCTCATTCATAAAAAAAAACAACACATTCCTACCAAAAACATCAACGTTAACTCTATTTACATCAATATTCAGAATACATTAAAATTTCAAAATTAAAACTCAGCATAAATTTCAGTTTTAAAAAGAATTTCAAGATTAATTTTATTATCATTTTAATGTGCATCCAAAATTAAAGTCCTTATTGGATGCCTACTAATTAATATAACAATATAAGCAGACCGGAGTCTGAGTATAAAGGAGCATCTACCACCCTTTACGTTAATTAACCAGGTTCGTCTAATTGAGCTCAAAGACATACCCAAATTTTCATCATATTACCGAACATCAAACTAAATACCCTTTCTACTTCAACAAGCAAATTTCATCTTAAAATTAAACTTTTATGGTTAGTACAATTTCACTAATGTCCATTTAAAGTAAATCAATTATAAAGTCATTCAATACACACAAAAATGTCAAACAAAATAGTATAATTTACCTGAAGGTTACTGTCCTCGTAGCTTCAAAGTATCGTTTCTTTAGTTAATCACACCATTCAACAGGATTATATTTACGGCTTCTGATTCTCTACGCTTTTAAAATTTTCTCCATCACCATTTAATTAAAGTTGTTTCTGGGCTTTTCCGGAACTCATCTGTGTTTATCTGACCCTTGTTTCATAGATCCAGACACGTATTTGAACCATTTAATTATTAACACCCCCGAAAAATAGCAAAGAAATTCATGCGTCTGTCACCAATATACGCCAAAACTGCCTACTTTTGTGTATACATTTGTCGTTGTAAATTTTGCTAATTGGTACAGTGAAACTAAATTTTATTACCTTGTATCTAAGTGCACTGAAGTACATTCATGTTAGCACGTAAATAACAAACTATTTTGAATCACAAAATATACAAGCAAACTTTAAATTATTTAATCAAACTAAAATGCACTGTTTAACATCTTCAATCAAGTCGCGTATGTACGAGCTTTTAACGCATCGAATCGTCAAAAGTCTAAGAGGGCTTGTTTATATTCATCTCGGTATATATAGCAAAAGCCTGTCTGTCGGTCTGTTCCCCAAAACGGGTAATTCTAAAGAATTTCTCATGCCATGTTCCCAGTCTGTCGCTCGCACATCGATTTTTACGAATTTTCACTCGCCCTATTTAAATCTCAGAAAATTTCCACACGGCACTCAAGCATGTCCGAGAAAAACTAATTAATTTCGTACAGAAATTGTTGTTCCACCTCTGATATTTGCATCCTATTTTCAACCAATTGTGACCCTCGTGACGTTGTTTAAATCCCGCCTTTTACAATATGTGTCTTTGCTTGACGCATTTTCTCTTTCCTTCTCTAACCTGTTCGTATTGGTGCAAATTGATACTCTTCATTATCGATTATATCAGTCCACGCGGACTGTTATCTGGGTTTAATAACCCCGTATCGCACATTCTCGTGAATACTAAGCCCCGGTTTCTCCAAGATTCTTTGTAAACATTAATTATCTGCAAACTTTTCGCCGAATGTGATATTTAAACTACGCAGGTGTTCAAAATAATATTAATTCTCAGAGCTTTTTTAAATAAACCCTGTTTTGTATTTCGTGCTAAAGCATCTGATCGTTTCCAATATCCTTAGAATCGACATGTTTATCCAAACAAATTAAACTGAAATTGCCTTTTAAAAACACGCAGGGTGTTCAAACGTAACATTTTAAATAACCTTCCTACGATTTGACTATTATTGGGTTTTTACAAGTTTCTATAGGTATTATATGTTATTAACGGTTTAATTAACTCCAATTAAATTGATTTCTATCCTTTCATTTTTAGCGAATACAACTTCAATATTAATTATTACATGTACACTTTGTTTTACTACCGGTTGCCCAAACTTGAATCAATTAATATAAATCTTGCACGTAATTTGTCTTTGTTTTTTATTAGGAATAATTAAATTACACGCAGGGCTTTTTTAATACTGCTTCTTTTGATATAAAGCGTCTTATAAATAATTTAAATTTCTTATTTTTACTGAAACAACCGAGTTTATTTATGCTTCATGGTTTTAATAACGCGTATTATTTAATGAAATTCCTTATACACGGTGATTAAAATTATTTGATGTGATTATTTAATTTTCTACCCTGGTCTAAATATGAGTATTTTCCCCCTATTTGAATCCAAATAATCCCACTTATTTGAATTCAAATATAAAGCATTTAGAATAAAAAAAATTACAAAAAAATTGCCTATCTCTCTCTACCCTTATCTATCTAACTTACCTACTTTGTTTCCAACCAAAAAAAAATATTTACACCTATCCTATATCCCTATCCTATTCCTAACTCTCACCTCATTCTATAAACTGAAATTATCCCTAACTTCATCCTACTTATCCATCTTATCCTATATACATCCTATATACCTATCCTATTCCTAACTTTTAACTAATCTTCACTATACTTTACTTCATCCTACCTAATCCTATATACCTATCCTATTTCTAACTTTATTCCTAACTCTCCACTAATCTTATATGAAATATCTATACTTAACCTATCTTATTTTCTTCCTACCTTTACTCTTTATTCTCATCCTAAACCTATTCCTAATTATCTCCCATATTTATCCTATACCTAGCTTTATTTTCTATAACTATACTAAAATTCACCTATCTCTATTCTTTGTTCATCAAGTTATTTAAATCTAACTCTCTTCTTCACCCTCCATGTCTTTCTTCTTACTATCCTAATACTCTTCATCCCTATTTCTCCCCCTTCTATATCTATACTTAACCTCTCTATTATCTCACATACAATAAACTTATCATCCCTCTTATCCTGACTCTTAAATATTACTTCTTCTTCAGTCCCTACACTTGTCTGTTTCTCATTTATTCTTGTTTCCCTTTCTGCCGACAAACCAAACGATACTACTTTACAATTATCAAATTTTCCCTCTACGGAAAATCCTCTGTACCTGCTAGAATGCTTGTGTAATGGAATCCGCCAGAATGAATCCCTTAAATCTACTTTATTAAAAACAAACTTGCCATTTTTACTTAATTTCGCCTTCACCTGCTCCTGATATACTGCTTCTACTCCCACTACTTCTGCATGTTTTTGTATTAAAGCTTGAACCTCTACTTTCCTTTCCTCTGGACATATTATTGTGTTGATCTGTTTTACTTCATCATCCTCTACCTCTACTACATTAATATTCAACCCCGTGTCATCCTCTGTGACTTCATAACTGCCCTTCCATGGCACTACCCTATCTTTAATCCTTACTACCTTCCTTTCCATATCTATCACAACCCCTAACTTCATCATACAGTCAACACCTAAAATGCTCTGAAACTTCAGTCCAGGTACAATTACAAACTCCTGTTCACAGCTTAAATCTCCTATATCTATCCTAAGCACCACAACACTATTTACTACAGCAAACTTCTTTTTATTTGGAGCTACTAAATGGCTACGTTTTATAGGCATAATTCTATCACAAACCTTATCCCTAATTTTGCTGACGAATTCCTCCGATATTAAACTCGCCTCTGCCCCTGTATCAAGTAATACTTCTACATTATTCTCAAAAATTTCTAAATTAATAATTGGCAAACATAATTTTTCCTCAGTTTCTGGCTCTACTTCCTCCTCAATTTTGAAAAATTCACGTGGATGTTCGTATACATTTACACAGAAATCTAGTGGTCTGTCACGTTCTAAAAATCCTGTCCCATCCTGTTTTCAGTGCTTGGTCCTGGTTGTCCTTCTACAACCTGTGCGTACGTCCTCCTCGTGTTAATATCCGTGTCCCTGTCTCTATTCGGCGTGCTGGTCACAGTCCTGTTTACTTCCGGTAAACTGTTCTGTCGCGTGTAACTAGGTCTTGGCGTCGGTCCCCTAGTCGCACTATTGCTCCTGTATTCCTGTCCTCGTCGTTCCCAATTCGGTCGAAAATTTCTGTTGTAGTCAGGCCGTCTCGGATAATTCGGTGTCCTGTTGTCAAACCTAACTGTGTTAACGTTTCGTTCTCGTATCTCTCTTGTCCGTCCTACACATACATCGTCATATCTCTGCAAATACTCTAAAATGTCTCCCGTTCTGTGATGTTTTGTAAGGCCACGTGTTGTCTAATTTCCAGTTCAAAATGTCGTGATAGGTACTTGATAATCTGTCTGTCCGTCAAGGGTGGATTCAGTTGTTTGGCCACACTGTACTTGCGGATGGCATATTGCTCCTAGAACCTGCAAACTCTCCCTTAAATTTTCCTGTAATCAAGTCGTCCCTAATCTGATCCTGTTTGTGATCACTCCAGTAATGTTGTAAAAATTTGTTTTCAAAGTCCTGATACGTGTCTATGTCCTGTCCTACTAAATTGTACCATGCTTCCGCGTTGTCCTTTAATAAAGCCTTTATCGTATTCAGTTTAGTCTGTTCGTCAAATAAATTTCCCACTAGATTTCTTACACTATTAATAAAAATTTGTGGATTTACCCTGTTATCGCCATAAAACTTCATGTGTTGGTCCAATGATACTCCACCTGTATAAAATCTGGGACCATCCCCCGAAAAATTTGACATGTTGTATTTGATACCACTAACTTTGCGTTCTACCCTGCCTAACTGATCCCTACATGAGTCCGTTACTTCAGTCATTTTTACATTAATCTCTTCTTCACAGAACATACGTACTTCGGACCTTAAATGTCCCATTTCCTGTCGAAGACCTGTAATATCACGCTCATTTTTTTCAACCCTATTTTCAACTTCCCCCATCTTTACGGTAAGACTATTTTTAAATTCTGAAACTTCTTGATTCGTCTTATCTATTTTCTGACTAATTTGCTCAAACTTACGATTCGATTCCTCACTCATTTCTCTAATCTCTTCTAACTTCCTGTTCGATTCTTCCCTAGCTCTATTAGATTCATCGCTTAGCTGTTCTAATTTTCTATTGGATTCTTCACTCATCCTCTCTAACATTCTCAATATCATCTCGTTTCCTTGATCCCCTGATTCCGTCCTCGACTGATCTCTACTGCCTCCAGCTTCTTCCATTTTAGAATTTTTCTCACACAATGCACTATCGTCACTTCCAATTTCCACTCCTTGACTCCTTAACCACTCTTTTCTCTGCATACGTTCTAATCACTCACACACACTCTAAAATACTCTTAAATTTATACACACACAGAAACTCTCTCTCTCAGATCGCCAGTTTCCTGGAATAAAATCACAAAAATTTTATTTGGAACTCGAGCCCCACGTTGGGCGCCAAAATAATGCTGTGTTACCCTGTATAAAATCGAGCCTCACGAATTGGGCGCCAAAGAATGCTGTGTTACCCTGTATAAAATTGTGAACTACGCTTTTCGCCTCGGCTGCTCACCTAATGTTATAAACCTCCTCATTCATAAAAAAAAACAACACATTCCTACCAAAAACATCAACGTTAACTCTATTTACATCAATATTCAGAATACATTAAAATTTCAAAATTAAAACTCAGCATAAATTTCAGTTTTAAAAAGAATTTCAAGATTAATTTTATTATCATTTTAATGTGCATCCAAAATTAAAGTCCTTATTGGATGCCTACTAATTAATATAACAATATAAGCAGACCGGAGTCTGAGTATAAAGGGAGCATCTACCACCCCTTTACGTTAATTAACCAGGTTCGTCTAATTGAGCTCAAAGACATACCCAAATTTTCATCATATTACCGAACATCAAACTAAATACCCTTTCTACTTCAACAAGCAAATTTCATCTTAAAATTAAACTTTTATGGTTAGTACAATTTCACTAATGTCCATTTAAAGTAAATCAATTATAAAGTCATTCAATACACACAAAATGTCAAACAAAATAGTATAATTTACCTGAAGGTTACTGTCCTCGTAGCTTCAAAGTATCGTTTCTTTAGTTAATCACACCATTCAACAGGATTATATTTACGGCTTCTGATTCTCTACGCTTTTAAAATTTTCTCCATCACCATTTAATTAAAGTTGTTTCTGGGCTTTTCCGGAACTCATCTGTGTTTATCTGACCCTTGTTTTATGGATCCAGACACGTATTTGAACCATTTAATTATTAACACCCCCGAAAAATAGCAAAGAAATTCATGCGTCTGTCACCAATATACGCCAAAACTGCCTACTTTTGTGTATACATTTGTCGTTGTAAATTTTGCTAATTGGTACAGTGAAACTAAATTTTATTACCTTGTATCTAAGTGCACTGAAGTACATTCATGTTAGCACGTAAATAACAAACTATTTTGAATCACAAAATATACAAGCAAACTTTAAATTATTTAATCAAACTAAAATGCACTGTTTAACATCTTCAATCAAGTCGCGTATGTACGAGCTTTTAACGCATCGAATCGTCAAAAGTCTAAGAGGGCTTGTTTATATTCATCTCGGTATATATAGCAAAAGCCTGTCTGTCGGTCTGTTCCCCAAAACGGGTAATTCTAAAGAATTTCTCATGCCATGTTCCCAGTCTGTCGCTCGCACATCGATTTTTACGAATTTTCACTCGCCCTATTTAAATCTCAGAAAATTTCCACACGGCACTCAAGCATGTCCGAGAAAAACTAATTAATTTCGTACAGAAATTGTTGTTCCACCTCTGATATTTGCATCCTATTTTCAACCAATTGTGACCCTCGTGACGTTGTTTAAATCCCGCCTTCTACAATATGTGTCTTTGCTTGACGCATTTTCTCTTTCCTTCTCTAACCTGTTCGTATTGGTGCAAATTGATACTCTTCATTATCGATTATATCAGTCCACGCGGACTGTTATCTGGGTTTAATAACCCCGTATCGCACATTCTCGTGAATACTAAGCCCCGGTTTCTCCAAGATTCTTTGTAAACATTAATTATCTGCAAACTTTTCGCCGAATGTGATATTTAAACTACGCAGGTGTTCAAAATAATATTAATTCTCAGAGCTTTTTTAAATAAACCCTGTTTTGTATTTCGTGCTAAAGCATCTGATCGTTTCCAATATCCTTAGAATCGACATGTTTATCCAAACAAATTAAACTGAAATTGCCTTTTAAAACACGCAGGGTGTTCAAACGTAACATTTTAAATAACCTTCCTACGATTTGACTATTATTGGGTTTTACAAGTTTCTATAGGTATTATATGTTATTAACGGTTTAATTAACTCCAATTAAATTGATTTCTATCCTTTCATTTTAGCGAATACAACTTCAATATTAATTATTACATGTACACTTTGTTTTACTACCGGTTGCCCAAATTTGAATCAATTAATATAAATCTTGCACGTAATTTGTCTTTGTTTCTTTATTAGGAATAATTAAATTACACGCAGAGCTTTTTAATACTGCTTCTTTTGATATAAAGCGTCTTATAAATAATTTAAATTTCTTATTTTACTGAAACAACCGAGTTTATTTATGCTTCATGGTTTTAATAACGCGTATTATTTAATGAAATTCCTTATACACGGTGATTAAAATTATTTGATGTGATTATTTAATTTTCTACCCTGGTCTAAATATGAGTAATATATATATATATATATATATATATATATATATATATATATGTGTGTGTGTGTGTATGTGTGTGTGTGAGTGAGTGTGTGTGTGTGTATTGGTATGATATTTTAGTCTAGCGTTTGGGCCGCCAAATTACCTTTTAGTATGATATTCTAGTCTAGCGTTCGGATCACCAAATTACTTTTTAGTCTAGTCTAGTTTCACGTTGGTGGCGTCAGTTTTCTTTGCTGTGATATCGTTGCAATACCCAGTGCTCCCTTTTTGTGAAATAAAAAAGTTAAAATTTTTCCTTTTGTCAATTTTTATTTTTAATTTGAATTTTGGTTTTTAATACCTCGTCTAGTTAATTTTAACCACGCACGGAGCTTGCGACAATACGACAACAATGAAATGTAATTTTCCTTTTATTTCTACTTCCTATGCCTTTAAGTCAAAACACCATTAAGCACAACTACTATAATATTCTCAAAATATTTACAATATACAAAAACGTTTAAGAATTCTTTAAATAGAACCTCCTTTTAATAATTGAATTAAATTCCTTCAATAATTATCGTTCCCGTTAATTAAACAAAATCCAACAAAAATCACCCTTATTATTATTATTTGAAGCCCTATGAACGTTTATTAAACTTCCTTCAATTTTTACGTAATTTATAACGTGTACTAAAACGATCTTTGTTGACCATCACATAAAATTTTCATGAAAGCAATGTTTAAATTATTCATAAATAAAAATGCAACAAATTATTTAGATTGGCTAATCTGTTGTCT
Organism: Platerodrilus igneus; assembly: GCA_036346225.1. Taxonomy (NCBI): domain Eukaryota; kingdom Metazoa; phylum Arthropoda; class Insecta; order Coleoptera; family Lycidae; genus Platerodrilus; species Platerodrilus igneus. The sequence continues at coordinate 380,622 of JARFIW010001529.1, read as the reverse complement.
CCAGTTCAAACTAGTTCCTGCTGCAACTGCTCCCGTTTCAGCTTAGTTATTTAAATAGTCCAAAGTTGAATTCAGATCTACTTAGATATCGTTTGCATTTTTCTTAGTATAGCTTCTCCTAATTAATTCATAAATTATTTTAGCGTACTTGTTAAACTTCCTGGTCGGTTCCAGTAATTGTTTAGATACCTATTATGTTTCCTCGTAGGATCCAATAATTGTTTAAATACTTGTTGAGTTTCTACATCGGATCCAGTAATTATTCAGAGTCCTTTTGTTAATGTAAAACTTAGAATCTGATTTAAAAACAACCTTTTGATACTTACGCTTTTAAGAATTAAAACGACAAACCTCGTTTATTATGCACTATCACCATTATATAATTTATTACCTATCAAATCACTTCTAATTCTTTCACGTAAATATTTTCTTTCAGGTGATGTGAACCATGCATCATTCCAGTTAAACTGATTTGTTTACAAATCCTGTCGTATTTAAACGAAACGCCTATCTGTTGACAAGCATATAGTTCAACGATTAAAGCATTGTACGTGATCCTTACTTGCAAGATCTTGGGTATTTCTACTAATTTTAGATGTATAAACGAAATTGATGCGCTATTTCCTGCACGTAAGACTTCAAGCTATTGGCATTGGTTCTTTTGGATTTTTACTTTTCTTGGGCACGTACTTCTTGTTTGTTCAGTAAATTTGATGAACTTTGCTTTTATCACCATGCCATAATTATTACTAGTCTATCAAGGTGTTGGATTTTACCTTTCTGGTCACGTAGTCTTAATTTAATTTATGTATTAAATTATATGCGGTTTCTATTTTACGCATTTTCAAACCTGTTTGTTTAAACTGGGATTCTTAATGTAATGATGATGCATTACTCATGCGTATTGTGTTGCAGCTTCCGTCCACGTCGTTTTAGGACTTGCCAAGTTGTTTATTTAATTAAATCTTTTAGAGTACTCTTCATTCTTTAAGTAGTTATAACTATAGTTTATATACAGGGCGTTGTCACTTGCTTTTCTGCCTAATCGTTAAATTTCTCATTTTCTTCGTAAAAATGTCTAGTTTTCTGAACGCTCATGGTGTTTTAATGTAGCGTACTATACTAGTGATCCTATGTACCCCTAAATGACCCCATTAATATAGCAAATTACAACAAAAATTTTTGAGTAATGTTATTTTGGCGCTCAACGTGAAGACAAAATTTACATTGGTCCAAAATTCTTTTGTTTTTATTTTTGCTATATACACAAACTCCTAAGTTATTTTTACTCCTCTATCCTTATTCTAATCTAACTATTTTACAACTACTCTCCTATATACATACGTATATATCCTGAAGATTCTATAATATTTCCTTAATGATTACTATTTACACACACATATCCTAAATATTTCTTGTCACAGATGTTTTTATCATGTGACCCTTATACTAATCCTATCTTCATTTATTTCCCTTTATTTACATTTTTACCAATTGCTATTTGCCTATACTTCTTCCTGTTTGCATAAATCTATACTAAGTATTATTATCTCCTAATAACCTAATTCCTATTTACCACATATCTCTTCTAATTTTTATAAATCGATGCTAAGTATTATAATTTTTTAGTAAGCTCTTTCCTATTTACATATACCTCTTCCAATTTACATAAACCTATATTGAATATTATTATCTTCTAATATTTCCAGTAACTATTCCTTATTTACATATCTCTTCCAATTTACATGTACCTATACCAAGTCTTATTATCTCCCAGTAAGCTATTTCCTATTTACCTATACTTCTTCCTTTGTGTATATCCTTATGTATTATTTTCTTTTAATATTTTTAGTAAGCTATCTTTTATTTGAATACACTTCCTCCAATTTACATAAACCTATATTGAATATTATTATCTTCTAATATTTCCAGTAACTATTCCTTATTTACATATCTCTTCCAATTTACATGTACCTATACCAAGTCTTATTATCTCCCAGTAAGCTATTTCCTATTTACCTATACTTCTTCCATTGTGTATATCCCCATGTATTATTCTTTTCTAATATTTCAAGTAAGCTATCTCTTATTTGCATATACTTCCTCCAATTTGCATAAACCCATACTAAGTCATAATTTTCGAATGTTTCCAGTAAGCCCTCAGAAATTCACCCTTTCTCAAATTTTAACCTATGTATTTCTATCAATGTCAATTCTGACCCTATGTTCCTATATTAATTTTTCTTAACCTTATGATTTTGAATCTTTCTACAATAATGCACTATAACTTTACTTTTCATTTCACCTGGACACTTAATATGTTTATTTTCATTTTTCCCATTATCTAAGTTCCCCTCAAATTGTTTTATATTCACACATTCACTCATCATCATTGGGTCTTCAGTCCTGAAACTGGTTAGACGCGTACCATCATTGTTTCCTATTCTGAACTAACCTACAGATTTCCCCAAAATTTGAACAGTCTGCATCTATCACTATCTGATCTAGGTCTACATCTACCTCTTTTTTCCTATCTTTGTTTGTCATATATCCCATACTATTCCCCAAAAATGCCTTAGAACGTATTCTGCCCTTCTATTTCTCATATTTTTTTCCCGAAGATATCCTTGTTCCCTTACTGTTTTTATAACCTATTTGTTATTACCTTTGTCTGTCCATTCTCATACATCTGAAGCACGGCATTTCAAAGGCTGCTACTGTTCTTCTGTCTGCTTTTCAAACTGTTCATATTTCGTAGGCATACTGTCTGTGCTGTGCTCCACACATACGCTTTCAACAACTTTTTGTTCTATGTTTGTTGTCTTTCATCATAGGCGCCGTTCCTTCTTGTTAGATGCAGTTCGGTCCCCTTCTATTGTTTTACAATTACATACCCTATTTCTCCGACATTCAGTGGTTGCGAAGGGGGGTAAGCAGCCTGTGGCTGCCAAGTTCCCCCAGCACTTGAACATTTACTGATTTAATATTTTTTCCAATATATCTTTTCGCACAGTCAACATTAGTTGCAGATATTTCACAACAAACAACTAGTTGTTTATACTAATCATCAGATTTATCTGCGCTTATTTTTTCGTCATTGGGTTTCCCGTCTCAAAACTGGTTGGACATGTACCTGCACTTATTTATTTTCTAAACTAACCTACATGGTTCCCTGAAATACTCACACAGCAATACAGCTCGGTTCCCCTTATATTGTTTTCTAATATTATGCCCTGACATTTATTGAAGGGGGCTAAGCAGCCTGTGGCTGCCAAGATCCCCCAACACTTAGACATTTGCCGAAATAATAGTTTTCCAGTAAATGCTTTCACACAATTACCATAATTCGAGAATATTGCCCATCCAATGCTTTAAGTTGCTTATAATAAATATCATGTTTCTTCTACTGTTTTCTAATATTATGACCTATTTCACTGAGATTTATTGAAGGGGGTTAAGCAACCTGTGGCTGCCAAGATCCCCCAACACTTAGACATTTGTCGAAATAATAGTTTTCCAGTAAATGCTTTCACGCAATTACCATTATTCGAGAATATTGCCCATCCAATGCTTGTAGTTGCTCATAATAAATATCATGTTTAAGTGCAGTTACTTTTTTCGTCATTAATTTATCCATCTTGGGACTGGTTGGATGCGTACCTCCATTGATTTCTATTCTAAGCTAGCCTACACACTTCCCTGAAACTTCTACAGCCTACATCCTTCACTATCTGTGTGCAGTAGTCTAACCTAGGTCTACCTCCTCTTCTCTTTTTTTCTATCTCTGCTTCCAGTATATTCTAGTATATTCCGCACTATTCCTTCATGCCGTAGTATGTGGCCTATCATCCTATCTCTCCTATTTTTTACCGTTTTCCACATATTTCTTTCTTCCCCTACCATTTTTAGTACCTCTTCGTTCTTAACTTTGTCTGACCATGATATCTTCATCAATCGTCTGTAGCACCACATTTCAAAGGCTTCTACCTTTTTCTTGTCTGCTTCTCCTACTGTCCAGGCTTCACTGCCGTACAGTGCTGTGCCCCATACATATGTTTTAAGCAATCTTTTCCTTGTTTCTATGTTTATTGTCTTTGAACACAGTAGTTGCTTTTTCTTGTTAAATGTAGCACGACCTTGTGCTAATCTTTGTTTTATATCTTTTGTACTTTTCCCATCTTGCGTTATTTGGCTTCCTAGGTAGCAGAAATCCTTAACCTCTTGTAAGTTCGTGTTACATATTTGTATTCTTGTTTTTGATTTATTTTTGCCTCTTTTGCATACTAGTACTTTAGTTTTACTTTTGTTAATTTTCATACCGTATCTCTCTGTTAGAACAGTTTCCATTTCATTGAAAGCAGCTTCTAACTCTTCCTTGCTAGATGCTAATACCGCTATAATATCTGCAAATCTAAGCATATCAATTTTTTGTCCCTGCATAGTAATTCCAAATGTCTTCCTGCATTTGACAGTATTCATTGCCTCTTCAATGTACAAGTTAAAAATTAATAAGGATAGGGAACATTCGTGTCTCACCCCTTTCCTGATGTTTACTTCTCTACGTTCTTGCTCTAATTCTATTACTCCTGTTTGCTCTTGGTATAAGCTATGTACTATCCTTCTATCCCTATAACTCATTTCAATCTTTTTGAGTATTTCGAACATTTTTTTCCATTTTACATTGTCAAATGTTTTTTCCAGATCTACAAACCCTATATACACGCTTTTCCCTTTTTCTATTGTTTTCTCCATTATCACCCTCACAGCTAAGATAGCCTCCCGTGTTCACCTGTTTCGCGTAAACCCAAATTGGTCTTCTCCTAGTATTTCCTCAGCCCGTTTTTCCATTCGTCTTTGTACAATTCTAGTTAATATTTTTGATACGTGTGCTGTCAAACTTATTGTTCGAAAATTTTCACATCTATCTGCGCCTTTCTTTTTTGGTATGATTACTATGATGTTATGTTTGAAATCTTTGGGTACCTCGCCTGTTTTATACATATAGCTTACAAGTTGGAAGAGACGTTCTGTTACTGCTTGACCAGCGGCTTTTAGAGTCTCCGCTTGCACCTTATCTGTACCCGGCGCCTTACCATTTTTCAGACACTTTAATGCTAATTCAAATTCATCTCTAAGTATAGGATATCCCAAGTCATCATTTTCAATGTCTGATTCCTTTTCTAATGCAGTTAGTTCTTCTCCTGCATATAAATTCCCTATATATTCTTGCCATCTACCCACTTTCTCTACATTTTCTATAATAACATTTCCTCCCGCGTCCCTTATATTTTTACTATACGGTTTTATATTCCTAAAATTGATTCTAATTAGTTTGTATGCTTCATCTGTCTTTCCTATTTCCATCTTAGTTTGTACCTCTTTGCACTTTTCATCAATCCATTGTTCTTTAGCTTTCCTGCATTTGCGAATATTTTTTCATTTTATGGCTTTGTATCTCGGTTTTCCTGTTTCGTCTGATTTATTTTTGTATTTTCGTCTTTCTTCTATTAAATTCAGGATATTCTTTGTTATCCATGGTTTTTTATTTTCTTTTTGTGTATACCCCAGAATATCTCTGGCCGCCATGTCGAGGCTGGATTTAATGTTATTCCATTCTGTTTCCACTTTCTTAGTATCAGATATTTTCCCGATATCTTTGAACAATTCATTTGACCTTTTTTCGAATCTTTCTTGAATATTTTTATCATTTAGTTTCTGTAGGTCCAAGTGCCTTTTTCTGTTTCTTTTTTTCAAATTTTAAAATTTAAGTGCGGCGTTCATAATTACGATGTTGTGGTCAGTGTCTATATCTGCTTCTGGGTAGCTTCTACAGTCTTTTACTTGATTCCTAAACCGTTGTCTAACAAGAATGTAATCTATTTGATATCTTCCTATATCTCCTGGCATCTTCCACGTATATCGTCTTCTAGCATGATGTTGAAATAATGTGTTTGTAATGATTAAATTGTTCTTGTCGCAAAATTGTACCAGCCTATTTCCTCTGTCGTTTCTAGTGCCTAAACCAAATAAACCTACTATCGCTCCTTCCCTACCCTCACGTACCACTGCATTAAAATCCCCCGTAATTATTAAATTTTCTTGTCCTTTTACGTGTCTTAGTACGGCTTCGATATCTTTGTAGATCGCTTCTACCTCTTCGTTACTGTAGCTGGAGGTGGGCATGTATACTTGTATTATTACTGTGTTTACCGGTTTAGATTCTAATCTAACCATGAGTACTCTTTCGTTCTTTTGTAAGTAATTTTTTACGCAGTATCCTTTCTTTTTCCGCATAACTATCCCCACACCCAAATTTCCCTACTCTGCTCCTGTATGAATTACCCTGAAGTCTCCACTCCAAAAATCCCCCGCCTCTGGCCACCGAACTTTGCTGATCCCTACTATGTCTAGTGATAACCTATTCATTTTGATTTTTAGGTTCTCTAGCTTACCCACTTGCTTCATAGTTCTAACATTCCACACTCCGACTCGCAAAATGTTCCTGACTCTTATTCTTACCTTTCCGATCGCATCCTCCAAAGTAGTCCCCTCCCGGAGATCCGAATGTGGGACTATTTTAACTCCGGTCTCTTTTACCCCAGAGAAGGCCATCATTTTATTATAATTTAGGTACGCTGTGTACTTGGGAGGTAATGTGGTGGTTTCCCGTTGCCTTCCACATCGCGGTAGTGTGTCTTAGACTGCCATACCGACACATATGGTCTTTGCCAATCTAAGTACCGAAAGAGCCGCTGCCCTCTTTCGGGGACCTATTTTCGTCTGGTTCCTCACTAACGACCCTACTACTTTGGTTGGATCTGTAGTTTGGCTCTTTAGCTCATTAGAACACGCAAGCCATTTCACCTGTTTTAGTAATCTAGAACTTCGGCAAGGTGCAGGTCCATTCGAAGGTTCATTCACTATCTACTCTTAATTCTTCATCCCATTTGATGCATTTCCCTTTGCATATTACCTCCTTGCTTTCTGCATTTATCTTTATCTCCAACTTATCTATAATATTCATTCTCCATCTAGCGTCCATTTTTAATCCAGGTACAATCATGTATTCATTTTTTAATTTCTCTTTTTCTATCTCACATTTCAGAATTACTATGTTGCTTATGCTTGCCAACTTTCTATTGTTTGGTGCTATTAAATTACACTTCCTTATCGGCATTATTTTCTTCATTAACTTCCTCCGAGACAAGCGACGCTTCCGCTCCGGTATCAATGAGCATCTTAATTACGTTGTTCTCTACATTTAAATTAATTATAAGCAATAAATTTCGATTAAAATCATTTTCCATTTCAAGCTTTATGAATTCCCGCTGATGTTCGTATTGATTTATTTCTAAGGACTTATTTGGTTTGTCTTCTATTAAAAATGTGTGTTCGTTGTAGATGGACCTGGCTGATTCGTAACCTCAGCATAGGTACCATTAATCCTTCTTGATTCCGTCGGTCCTTCCTAGTGTCCTTGGTTAATTTGATTTCGGTTATCATTCTTATTTCGGTCTGTCCTGTTTGGTTCTTGCCATGGTCGGTTTCTCACATTCCAGTCACGTCTAGAATGATCGTTAGAATTGTTCCTAAAATTTCCTCTATAGTTGTGACTTGTTCTTTCATAATACACTCGGTTAATTGGCATTCTTCTCGGCATTCCCCCTAGTTATACAGGTTGCGTATTCGTTCGACCCTCCCCCCAATGATTCAATCCCATTTCATTGTATCGCTGCAAGTATTCTAAAAATACATCACGATCCATAATATTTTGTAGCGCGATATACTGCCTCACTTCTACTTCAAAATGTCCTGCTAGATATTTAATAATTTGTTTCTCTTCCAACGGAGGCTCCAATTGTTGGGCTATACTAAATTTCTTAATCGCGTACTGTTCCCTAATTATACCTAAATTCCTATTGTATCTCCCTATAATTAAATCATCTCTCACCTTATATTGTTAAGTATCTCCCCAAAAATGTCTTAAAACGACGAACCTCGTTTAATTATGCACTATCACCATTATATAATTTATTAACTATCAAATCACTTCTAATTTTTTCACGTAAATATTTTCTTTCAGGTGATGTAAACCATGCCTTAATTCAACTTAAACTGATTTGTTTAGAAATCTTGTCGTATTTAAAAGGAACGCCTATCTGTTGACAAGCGTATAGTTCAACGATTAAAGCTTTGTACGTAACTCTTACATGCAAGACCTTGGGTATTTCTACTAATTTTTGATGTATAAACGAAATTGATGCGCTATTTCCTGCACGCAAGACTTCAAATTATTGGCATTAGTTCTCTTGGATTTTTACTTTCCTTGAGCACGAACTTCTTGTTTGTACAGTAAATTTGATGATCTTTGCTTTTATCACCATTCTGTAATTATTACTAATCTATCAATGTGTTGGATTTTACCTTCCTGGTCACGTAGTCCTAATTTAATTTATGTATTAAATTAAATGCGTTTTCTATCTTACGCATTTTCAAACCTGCTTGTTGAATTGGGATTCTTAGTGTAATGATGACTTCACTTAATTTCAGATTCACGTAATAAATTCGTTTAGACTGATACAGCCGTGCGTTGTTATTGGAATGAATGTATCTTATCAGTTTATGTTCCTTATATAGAACAAGTTCGTTCCCTCCTATTTCTTAACTTGTTGGGTTTATTCAAAATTGCTTACTGTATGTGTTGTAATTTATGCTTAAAACATTACGTAGACATTATATATATATATATATATATATATATATTGTAGTAGTTTTAAAAGGTTAAATTTAACTATAAACAAAGCAATTTGAAACACCCTGTACCAAAATTTACGTGCAAAATTTATTTTATTTAGTGAATTTAAGGTAACAAGTGTTACCATAATTATACAATTAATGAATAAAATTTAATTAGAATTTTAGAATCCAATGCAATTTATTTATTAATTTAATGGAGTTTAATTGAACGGGTAATTACGTATAATACGCATAAAAGCATGAAAAATCGATAATACCAAGGTGAAACGCTTTGCTAACACATAAACAGCCGTTGAATATAAAATACCTTGAATAGCCAACTTTTAGAAATGTTGTGTTTAAACGTCGGTTAATTGAACACCTGCATGTTTTCGAAATATCAGGTTCCCCTTATTTTTATAGATAGCAAGCAAGTTTCAAAGAATATTGGTTAAACGACTATCGCAAAGCACGTATACAAGTCCACATGGAGTAAAAGGAACGCGGACAGTAATATCGATTCTCTACCACTCAAACAAAGTTAGAAGGAAACATATAATATGTATAAGAAAAGGACAGCGTTAATATAGGCGGGATTTTTAAGACGTCAATGGATATACTAGTGGTCGATATAGTTAGTTGTAGAACAGACAAACACGAGAATATTTAAAGTCGGGTTTATTGGAAAATATCGTAACGACGCGCTAAATTTCGAGGATTTCGAAAACGGTTGAACCAAAATTTGAAAAAGTGTTATTTTAAATTAGCTTTTTTACGGAAAGAGCGGCCTAAAGGTGGCATTTGGAATCATATAAATACTTGAAGAGAATTAGCATCGCTCTTTCTTTTACTTTCGATCGCTTAGTATTTTCACCGCTTCAGAATACGAGTTTGTAAGTATACATATTTTTAAATTAAATAGTACAGTGTTGACCTCATAATTTGATACGCGAATTGTGACGAGTCTAAAATTTAATAGAGGTGCAACATATATCTTAAACAAGCTCGTGAAGTGACGTGAAGTAACGTAAATTTCAATTAAATTAAACTAAAGTACGCAATTAGAAAAGAAATGTAATTAATTTGGATTTAGATTTGGAATAGGATACACCGTGAAGGCAGAGCAAACAGCACAACCTAGATGGGGTCATCTACAAATAGCTGGAAGCGGCCAGCAGAGCAGAGCGAAACATCTTAACGGCATCGTCAACGGAGTAGAGATCTTCAAGAAATTCCAGGTAACGCTTTAAAATTGTTGTTGTTATAAACTATGAAACTATGAAAATTGTGTGACGTGTGAGAGTGAATTTTAAAGATTTTGTGCATTTTTTTGCGTATTGAAAATAATACGTATAACTAACTTTATTATGGTATTTAAATAGAAATCTAAAGGTGTATATAAAGCTTATTAACGTTCCATCAGGAATTAAAAATTTTTATTGTTATGAGTACATGGGTTTTTTTGTTTGTTGTAAGAGTATGCGAAGTACAAAAGCATACATTATTCATAATTAACTGGGCTATCATGAGCTCACCATACTCCAGAGTATACGAATTTAAAATAAATTATAAATAAAAAAAGAAAATAAGGTATTATTCAGGGCCCATTTACTCCGGGTATATTCAATGTGTTTGATATTTTAAATTAAAATCCAGGACAGTACAAAAATAGGATTTATTGAGGTGTAACTTGATCTCTGAAATGTGGATAATCTTGAATTTTATTTGTAAATAGTGTTAAATAAATATTGTATGATGGTTGTATTATTTTATAGTTTTATTGAGAGTGTGCGTGAACGATACAGAGTCTAATAGTGAATCTAGGTATCCAAGAAGAGGCCCAACTGAACTAGCCTGGGAACTGAAGAAGAATTAAGGTGATGAAGAGAGGAATCTGGGTAAGAGATTAATTTTTTTATTAAATTTTTCTATTGTGTGAAATTTATTTTCGATTTTGGAAAATAAATAAAATTTTCGAATGTATTTTTAGTTCGTGAGGCTCGATTAAGTGAGGTCCACGGCAATATATATATATATATATATATATATATTATCTAAAAAAAATCTATTTGTTAGCTTTTGTAAAAAGAAATCGGACGGCTGCAAAAGTGATCATCGGTTGCCTTCTTTTTGCAAATTGCTAACTAACACAACTATTGTTTATTTAAATCAAACCTTTTGAATTACGTCTGAGTAATATTTACATTATGAAAAGTTCGCGAAGCTTGACGAGTTGAAATTTTAAGAAGTCGTCTTTCTACGCTTATTTTACTTTTCTTTGAAAATTTTATACCTTTCATCTCTAATTTTTATAATGAACTAATTCGATTTGTAACTAATTTTCTACGAATTATGATAAAAACCAATTTATTACATAACGTACTTTAAAAAATTAGATTAAGTCAGTTTCTTACAATATAGATATGTTAATTAAGTTATAGACAAGTATGCAGAAAACTAATTTATTGTTTTAAAATAAAAAGTTTTGGAAACTTTGGTAGATAGCTCTCGCGTTTGAGCAATATATGGCTATAGATTTAAAAAAATAGATCTCAACAATTTTCATGGAGCTATTTATATTTTTATTAATAATAATATGTTTGTTTTAGTAAATGTTTAGTTTTATTTTGTAACATTTATTAAAATTAGGAAAGACTGCTGTTACAAATAAACAGCAACATGTTTTTACAACTGTTGGGGAAAAACCTTCTTATCTGTAATGCATATTTCATGATTCTATTGGCTCGATCTAAAAGATTTGAAACTATATCATGTACAGGAGTAACGATAGAAGCCTACAACTAATTTGCGTGTGACTTCTATGTTTTGGGCATTGACATATTTTGTTTGGCATGAAATATTCAGATGAAGTACAGATTATTTGTAATAGTAAAAATAAAATTTTTTGAAAAATTCTTAACTTTGTATATGTGGATCATTTAAGGATTGTATTTCACAAGTTTGTTTTAGGACAAGTATCTATAGAATTTTATGTCGAAAAGGACGTCCAATTTCTCATTTTACACAGTAAAAATTTATCAATTACGGAAAAGGTTTGTGAAATGATAAGTATGCTATGAGTTTTATTTTATATATTTATCACATGCTTTTAGTTAGTCCAAGATAGGAAAGGACATAATTTGCGGGTAACAAAAATTTTAGAATATGTAGGTGGTCAACAAATCTTTATAGAAATAAAGGATAAATTCAGGAGGAAAAATAACTATAGCATAAACCTACGATATACCACCAAATTAAGTAGAGACTTCCAAGGTTTTTACATTTCTAGTTACAAAAATAAGGACGGAGAGAAACGGTACCGTCCACGCACTGTTGTTGTTTTCTTAAATTTACATTTTAGTTTTTAGATTTTTAGCAACAACCCACTTTCAACCCACGTATGCTCGATCAGCGTTTCCTTGTTTTGATGAACCTCAGTTCAAGGCCAAGTTCAAAATGTCAATTTTTAGAGACAGATTCCACATCGCCTTGTTTAACATGCCCGTAATTAACACAGAAGATGTTGGGTTTTATATGGGAACTGGGCTGGTATTATTTTCTAATACTATTGCATTTAATTAATAAAACATTTTATAGTTACGTGATGATTTTCAAGAATCTGTTGAAATGAGTACTTATTTAGTAGCGTTTGTGATATGCGACTACGCCAATTTGAATAAACAAAGCGAAAAGGGAGTTTCCATTTCGGTATACACTCCTCCGCCATTTATTTCGCAAGCTTCCTTTGCACTCGATGCTGCAACCCACACTATGGACTTTTTCGAAAATTATTTTGGAGAACCTTATCCACTGCCTAAACAAGGTAACTCCAAGAATTTTGTTAATTTTAATTAAAACAAACAGTTTTGTTTATAGATTTAATTATTATTCCTGATTTTGCAACAGGAGCTATGGAAAATTGGGGCCTTATTACATATCGAGATATTGCTATGCTTTATGACCCTTCAGAAACATCTACTGCTGCCCATCAGTGGATTGCAACAGTCATAACGCATGAAATTGCACATCAGGCAAGTATAAAAAATTGAAAAAATATTAAAAATTTTCTGAGTTGTGTATAAGCAGATTCGATGAACTTTGTCTACTGCTATCGATTTCTACAATAGTGTAACGAAAACTCAACACGTAACGTTCAGTTTTTTAATATAAATACCTAAGAAGTATTTTAAAATCTACTGTTAAAATTAGGTATATCAACAACGTTAAATTACCTAAACAACCAATGTCAGTTTATATAACGATACCCGCAATACAAAGTTATTTACACTAGTTTTTCTCAACATCTATACTTGTATACCAATTTAATTCTATTTAACATACAGACACATTTAATAGCCACGGAAATGGTTTAAAAAGCTTTATACAATTATTTATACCGTTTTTAAAATTCTTGAAGGTTCTCGTCCAGGTCTGTACAAATGACGACCCGTGGGCCGAATTTCGTGGGCGTTGAAATTACATTCGGTCCGTAAAGCATTATATAAATACTTTAATTAAAAAACCTCATTGTGTAATAATAAAAGCATTTTAAGTTTCGTTGTGTTGATGAGTTAAGATTCGGGTCTTGGGAGCTGCTTTTTAAAAAAACCAGTTCCAAAACTTCTTAACAAATTTTATTCTTAAACAGACATTAATTATGGAATTTTGACAAGTTGAATTAAAGTCCGAAAATAACTAATAAATGTACTATCGTGAGTAGTCTAAGCAACTGCAGTGTTAAACCTGATACTTTGACTGACTGCCGAATCCTTGAGCTCCCGGGTTTTTTATAATGTTCCAACCCCCTCGCATGGCTGTGGGAACTTGCAGATCTCATGTCTGCTTATTCTTAATATTATTCATTATTACAATGTAGTAATCTTAATTTCTAAGTAATAACGGTGCCTAACCGTCTGTGACCTGACATCTGCAGTGTCACTATCGTATGCGATACAAAGTAGCGCATCCGTTCTCACGAACGTTAATAAACTTTATAACTTGTCCTTGTATTTACTTTGTTGCAGTTTACTTAACATTTTCTTTACACTTTCTAATAATTCCTAATTATTGTATTTTATAATATATACATTAATTGGGGAATACATAACTCTTCCCCACGTACATTAAAAATAAAGGGTTTTCTTTTTCTTGATTTTTAATTTAAAATTCATTTAATTTCATTGCTTATAATTCATAGTTTCTAATGGCACATTTGTTTATAGGTTTACCTTGGTTGTCTTAAATCTAAAACTGTTTTCTTTATTTTTATACCTAATATACATTTTGTAAATTGGATAAATGATCAATGAAATAGTCAAAATAATTAATACAATTGTCCAAACACTAATGTTATCGTAATGCACTTTGAGGTTTTTTAATTCACTCAGATGTTCCTTATAATTTTCCATAAGTTTTATGGCGTGGTTGAGATTGTCTAGCTCTAGATGTTCGAGTTGCATGGGTTTTGAATTATTTCTTCGTCTTCGTTTTGCGTTATTTTGATTTGTAATTCTGGTAAGTTTGTTAATTTTTTGGTTGCTACAGGATCTTGATAAACTCTGATTACTTCATTTTTCAATTTTAAATAACAATCTTCTTTAAGGGTGATCAATTTACTTCCGGTTAGTGCTAAGTTGTTTTCATCTTGATTGCAGTGGATTGTTGCTATTACTTATGTGGGAAAAATGGCTATCCATTTGTTTTCTGTTCCTTTTTGGATTTTCATATTGGTGATTTGTACGAGTTTGACTTCACAGTTCTTGTAATGATTTGAAAAGTTTAATATTTGTACTTCGCAAGGGCTGTCTTCTTGAATGGTTGTTGTCGTCAACGATTGGAATAAGTATTGGTTTGGTGTTACTTTATTGCATTTTTCATATGTATTACCATATCTTAGTTCATTTAAGGATAGGAATTTGATTTTGGGTATAATAACTTGGTATGTGCTAGTAATTTTCATTGGAAAAGCAAATAAATAATAATAATTATAATTGTTAATCTCTACTATCGGGATCTCTATTAAAAATGGTATGTCGTTATTTTTTACATAGCTTTTAACTATAGCTATTTTTTCAAATATTAGAATGTTTGCTTCTACTACATCAGAGGGTAATTTACTGTTGGTTATAAATGATCTAATTCTTAATAGTTCTTTTAATAAATCAATTGGTTTATGATACTGGAATGTAGGGTATTTAATTTTGCAAATGTTACTGCATTTTCTAACGTGGCTAAAATTTGTTGAATTAAGGTAAGGGTTGATGTTATTTGGGTGTATATTGTGTTGAATCTAATTAAATCTCGCATGCCTAACATGGTAGTTTGCATGTTATTTTCAACGGTTTGTATTCGGTTGGCTATACTAATCTTAGTTTCTAACTAGTTTTCTTAACGTTTCGTTGAATTTTATAATAGTTGATTGCGTCAATGATATTTGGTTGCTAATTATGCTTTCTATATCGTTTTGGTTTTTGATTAACTGTTGTATTGCGTTGTCATAACGTTCTGCGTCTTGATTATCTAAATTGCCTGTGATTGCTTTTATTATGTTTGCTAATCCGTTGATTAGTCCTCTTTTTCGTCTTGCTGTTTGTTCTGTGGGTATTAGTCGGTTAAATTTATCTTCTATGTTTCTCAAAATACTTTCTATTATGCTGTCATAATTCATCATTTCTATTGTGTATTCGTTTCCGAATTTTGTTGTGTTTATTGATTGTTTTAATCGGTAATAATTGTTTTTGATTGTTTGAAATTCTTGTTTTAGTTCTGTTAAGTCGAACTTTTGTGGTAAAGTCCAATAGTCTATGGTATTCTGCATACTGTCTAATTTTATTGGTAGCATACCGGGGTTGTTTTTTATGTCTTCAATTATTATTTCGGTGTCCGTTCTACCTGGGTGGAGGTTGACAGTAAGGGCGATGATTATCCATTTGAAAGTACAGGGTGTATTAAGTTTTTCAAGTGGATATATTTTGTTATCTTGCCGTTGTCTACTACGACTATGTTTTTGTCCGATATTCTTTTAATTTTAAATGGGCCTAAATTTCTAGGTGCCGTTTTGTGTCGTTTGCTTTGGAAATTTTTCTCGTATACGGTTTGTCCTATTGAGAATCTATTTGCGTCGGTATTTTTATTACAGGTTGTGGTAAAACGTTCCTTGTCGTTATCTAATTTATCCTTTACTTTGTCATAAGTTATTTTTAGTTTTTTCTTATGATCCTTGGCATATTGCTGATATACTTCTTTGTTATAATGTATGTCATAGGGGTTGCCTGAATCTGAATGTCTTAAAGTTAATTCTAATGGCGTAAAATTGGTTGATGAGTGGATTGTGTTATTATACGCGATTAGTACGTATGACATTAAATTAGTAATGTGTTCTTTCTTATAGGTTATTTTTAATAATCGGATTTGTTCTAACGGGGTTGAATGCAGTCGTTCAATCAGTCCATTTGATTCAGGGTGGTTTTCAGTTATAAAATGAATTTTTATTTTGTGGAGTTTCAAAGTGTTTTGGATAGTTTCATTCTTAAATTCGCTGCCGTTATCTAACGTTATTGTTTCGGGCGTACCAAAAATGTAAGGTACTGTAAAAAAATTCTTGGGTTACGTCAATACTATTTTTAGAGGTGATTGGTATTGCTTGGCCTATTTTTGTAAATGCGTCTACAATTGTCAAATAACTTTATGCTTCTACTACTAGAGCATCGGCAAGTAATTTTTGAAAAGGTCTGTCAGGTGTTTTAGTTAACATTAAGGGTATTTTTGAGGTTTCCTGTCGTATTTTGCTTTGTCGCATAGTTCACATTGATTAATAAAGTCTGTAGTTAGTTCCTTCGTGTCTTTAAAATAATACCGTCTCATGAGTTGCTTTAAGGTTTCATTAATTCCACGATAGTTAGTTTTTCTTTCGTGTTGGTTTCGGATTACATCATTTATTTCGTCAGGGTCGTCTAAGGTTATTAATTTTCTTGTGCATCTTATAAGTTCAGGGCCAAAATTATTAAATAATTTAACATATAATTCTAAAAATCGTTTATACAAATTTTCGCTGTTAAAGTAAAAGTAAAATCGTTTTTTCTCGGGGGTGTATTCTTTTAGGATTTTAATTATTTGTTGCTCATTGTCGTCTTTGGTTATTTGAATTTGGTATATCTTTTTGTTATCTACTTTTAAATATTTTACAGGGTTGAAATTGGTTAAAACTTCGGTAATTATAAACTGATTGGGTTTCATTACGATGGCTTCATTTAAAATTTTAATCGCGGATTTTGGCTCTTCATTTTGTGTTGAATGTATAGTATCCATCTCGTCCGGATCTTCTCTGATTTCCGTTTCATCTAAGTTTCCTATAACTGATTCCGTTTCCAGTGCGATGAGCTGTATTCTATTTAAAGCGTATGCGTTATTATTATAAATTCCTTTTTTGTATATTATCTCGGAGTCGTATTCCTCTAGTCGGATTCTCCATCGTTGTAATTTTAAATTTGGCTCTTTAAGTTTGCATAGCCATACTAATGGTCTATGATCGGTGTATATATAAAATTTTCGTCCGTATAGGTATGGTCTAAAATACTTTGTTGCTTAAATTAAGGCTAACAATTCTTTCTCTATGGTGCTGCATTTCTGTACGGTTGCATTTAAGGTTCTGGATACAGATGAGTTTATCGTTGCCTACTGTTCCTTGGCTTAATACTGCGCCTAATGCTACATTTGATGCGTCTGTCGTTAATATGAATGGTTTTGAAAAGTCGGGGTATTCTAAGACGGAGTGATTTGTTAAAATACTTTTAATTTTATCTACGGCTTTAATAAATTCTGAAGGGTATGTTCAATTTTATTTCTTTTCTTTAAACAATGTGTCAGGGGCTTGGTTATTTGAGCATAACCTTTAAAAAATTTGCGGTATTAACCACTAAGGCCTAAAAATTTTTTTATTTCTTTGTTCGTTTTTGGTAGGGGGTAATTTAGTACTGCATTTGTTTTATCGGGGTTTGGCATGACTTCTTGGGGTGTTATTATATGTCCTAAAAATGCTACTTCTTTCTGTAAAAATTCGCTCTTGTCTAATTGTACTTTAAAATTTACTTTTCTTAATCTTTCGAACACTTCTCTTAATCTTTCTATATGTTCTACTAATGATGTTGAGTAAACTATGATATCGTCTAGGTATACAAGACATTTTTCGTTGTGTATCCCACGTAGTATATTGTCAATAACTCGTTGGAAAGTTCCGGGTGCGTTCTTTAATCCAAATGGCATTCTTTTATACTCATAATGTCCTCTCGGTGTGCTGAAGTCTGTTTTTGGTGTATCTTTTTTACCCATTTCTACTTGATGGTATCCTGAGGCTAGATCTAATGTTGAAAAATATTGGCACTTGCCTAATTTATCTAAAATTTCAGTTATATGTGGTAGTGGGTATTTTTCGTCTACCGGTTTTTCATTTATTTTTCTATAATCTATTACCATTCTATATTTTCTTTTTCCTGATGCGTCCAATTTCTTGGGTACTATTAATACGGGGCTGCTCCATGGGGAGTTAGAGTGTTGTATGATATCTTGGTCTAGTAGGTCTGCTACTTGTCTGTCAGCTTTTTCCTGACTTGCCTGAGGTAGTCGGTATGCTTTTGTGAATATTGCTTTGTTATCCGTTAGTTCGATATTATGTTTAACTGTATTGGTAAATGTTAGAGGTATTCCTTCGCAGTGGAATATGTTGCGGTATTCAAAACATAAATTTTTAATTGCTTTTTGCTCTTCTTGATTGATGTCGGTGTTAAAGCGAATGTTACGTAAATTTTCTCTTAACATTTTGTCGTTTCTACGGGGTTGTAATTGTCGTCGAAATTTTCATCTATTTCCATCTCGTTAAAATTTAATTCTTCTACATTAATAGGGTTTGTTAATAATAGTTCTACGGGGTAGTCGTTTGAATTTAAAATCGTCGTTGTGGTATAATTATTTTTTATTTGTACTAATGCGGTTAAGGTTTCTACTCTTTGTTGAAATGGTATATGATTTATTATTCCTAACTTGTTATTTGAATTTACTGGGATTTGTATCTTTTTCTCTGTTTGGGGTTCTATTGTGTATTTTTGTTCGACTTGGTTATTTTGAAATTTAATGGGGATGCGTCCATATTTCGTTCTTAGTAAACGGTTCTTTATGTCAATGTTGGCTCCTAATTTTCTTAGAAAATCCATTCCTACTAGTCCGTCATATTTGTCATTGAATCCGAAGATACAAAATTTATGCTTCCTTTTTACGTTGAATGTTTTGGGTAAATGTATGTTTATAAAACGCTCTGTTTGAAAATTTGAGCACACGTTTTCTTCGTCGTCTTCCTAATAAGTTTCGTATGATTATTAGCGTTCATAAGTTTCTACATGGTTTGATCGATTGTTCGTACTGGGCTGAATGTAATTATTCTGGTCATTATCAAATTCCTCTACTTCTTGATGAAATAGTTCTTCCGATGTAAAAGTGCGTTTTTGATGAGGGTTTGGTCGAATGTGTGTCATTTTTGTATTTAGTCTGGTGTTACGAGATGAGGTATCCATTGGGGTCGGTTTGTAATAGTTATTCTGATTGTTATTGTTATTTGTCATTGGTGAATTTCTAATGTTTCGCGTTGAATGCTGGACTTTGTTGGTTCACGTTTTGGTTGAACCTTGGTATGAATGCGGGTTTCGTGATATTTGAGTTAAACGTTGGTTTTGGAAATTGTTTATATTGATTATGATAATTCGCGTTATTAAAATTTGAGTTATTGGTTCGCGGTTGGTTTGTTTGTGTATTGAATGATGTGAATTTTTGTTGGGGCATTGTTTGTCTCGCGGCTTGTATAGTTTATTGGTGAATAACTTTTATTCGCGTTGGGGTTGTATAATCTGTTTCTGTAATACATTAAGTTTTCTTCTTCGATTATCATGTTCATGGCTTCCTCTAAGTTTTGGGGACGTTGGAATCTGATTTTGTCTGATAGTCGTTCTGGTAGTGCATTTAAATATGTGTCTAGTACCATTTTGTCATACATTTTTGTTTCTAAAAGTCTGATGTTTTGGTCGGGTTCTTCAATTTTTAATTTCGTCAAGATTAAGTTTCTTACATCTTGGCATTTCCTTCAAAATTGGTATGAGAATTGGTTATTTTTCATTTTAAGGTTTATTAATTCGCGTACTAGGGATTTTAGGTTACGTTGATCGTCAAAATATGCTATCAATATTTGTTTGAAGTCTTCCCTACTGTTCTAAGTCATCCCGGCTGGCAATTAATGTTAGTGCCCGTCCGGTTAATTTATTAATAACAGGCGTAGGAGTAGTACATTTCTTTCGTTGTCCCCAGGTTTGTAAAAGGTTTTCAAAAATATTTCGCAAGCTGTTACAAAATTTACTAATAAAGCTTGATCATCATTATACGTTGGAATTGTTTCCAGGTAAATCTTCATATCTAAACTCATTGTTTCGGGGGGTTCTAATAATTAATATTTAGTTTTGATTTTAATTAATTTTAAATTTTTGTAAAAATTGGGATTTATTTCGCGGTTTACCTTGTTATTCTTTGTTTGGGTTTATTAATTTTCAGTTTAAATTGCGTCGGTTTACTTGTTATTTTTAGCTTGAGTCGTTTTAGATTATTTAAAGAATTGAGTTACTTGTGTTGTATTTAATTGTACTGTGCTGTAATTATTTTATAGAGTTTACGCTTGGTAACGTCTGGTTGCTTGCTATAGCCTTGATTACGTTTATTTTTACTTCGCTGATGTTAATTTTATTGTAGGTTTGATCTCTGAACGGCTTCGATGTGAATAATTTCTCACGGTGCTTATTTTACTTTGTTTGCGTCAGTTAAAACTTTTCTATTTCAATACTGCCGATTTTGTTCTGTTTGTTGTAATTATCTCTTATTCGTGGGTATAGTGATTGATAACTGTGTCTACGATGCTTCCTGTCTCGTCAACTTAAGTGTTAAACATAGAATTGCAATTTACAGTCCATTGTTTTGTTCAATGTTGCATAAAAAATCTTCTTTTATAATTAATACACTGAATTATTTTAATTACAAGATTTTTAGTCTACTGTAAGATTGTTGCTTTTCAGTTAATTGTGATGCATCAACGTCTTCGTTCTTTTTAAATCTACTGTAGGTGTAATTTTTAGTCGCTTGATAATTTTAATGTGCAAATGTTTTTGTTATAATTAAATATGCAATTATACTTTATTTGATCTTCCTGAAAGCTTTTATTCAAATAGATTGCGTCTTTTATTTCGTTAATTATAAAATGTCACGTCCAATAATGTTTATATTTTTCTGAAAGGTGTTGTTTTCAGTTGGTATAGGAATGAATTTTGCGTTGTTAATTACTGGAGTATTTTAATTAAAAATGTCACGTTTGGAATGAATGTAATTTATACCTTTTATACTGTTGCGATATGCGTTTTCGGTAGCGTGAATATTTATTTATAAATTTTCGCGATTCGTCTTTTGATAGCTTTTGTATTGTTTCTGATGTACGTGCATAAATGGTATTGTTTAGTAGTTATAATTTGATATATATTCGTATTGAGGTAGCTTTGTATTCGTTGCGTTGAGTGAATGATTTATTCGATGATAAGATTTTGCGTTTGGATTTGCGTTTGTTTTAACTCGTAATAATAATTTAAGTTAAAAAAAGATTGCAAACTGTTTCTATTATTTATGAGAATGCGATGAAGTTGTATTTGAATAATTTCGACATTTTTAGTTGCGTTATATACAAAGATCTCGGTATTAAATTTTTATTTATTTTCGTTTTATTTTTGGTGTTTTTAGATTATTTTGTGCGTTAGTTAATTTCGTATGGTTAATTAAAATTCGTTTTCGTTTTGTTTCTATAAATTTGCGCCAGTTAATTTCGTAATAATTGTCTCAAGTGCGTATGTAATGCGTCTTTTTAGTTCTCTAGTTTTAATATGTATCTTTTAAACAAAAATAAATTTGAAAATAATTCTCTTAGTGTATAAGTCAATTATTTTCATTAAATTGCATAAAATAGTAGTAATAATAGTCAATATACATATATAAATCATAAAATTCTCTTATACTAGCAAATATCAAATGTTTGTAAAATAATTCAATTGATTTAAGGAAATGAACTTACACTAATTGTTTTGTTGGTTTCATGGACTCAGTCGATGTATGTACCTTCTCCACGTTGGTTTTGGGTTCAATCTATTTTTGTATCTCCTCCAAGTCTTCTGTTTGGGTTTGTTAAATTTGAACGATTTTTGTTTCGCCTCCAACTTCTGTTTGGTTCTGTCAAATTCGAAATTGAAATTCCAAACCACCAGTTCTTCAAATTTGGGTTTTCTAGTGACCTTTTGACATCCGTACGACTGCGCCAGTGAAGGTTCGGGCCATGGGACCTGCCTTTTTAAAAAACCAGTTCCAAAACTTCTTAACAAATTTTATTCTTAAACAGACATTAATTATGGAATTTTGACAAGTTGAATTAAAATTATTCTAAGTTTGAAAATAACTAATAAATGTACTATCGTGAGTAGTCTAAGCAACTGAAATGTTAAAACTGAATACTTTGACTGACTGCCGAGTCCTTGAACTCCCAGGTTTTTTATAATGTTCCTACCTCCTCACATAGCTGTGGGAACTTGCAGATCTCATGTCTGCTTATTTTTAATACTACTCATAATTACAATGTTGTAATCTTAATTTCTAAGTATTCACGGTACCTGACCGTCTGTGACCTGACATCTGCAGTGTCACTATCGTTTGCGATACAAAGTAGCGCATCCGTTCTCACGAACGTTAATAAACTTTATAACTTGTCCTTGTATTTACTTTATTGCACTTCACTTAACATTTACTTTACACTTTCTAATAATTCCCAATTATTCTATTTTATAATATATACATCAGTTTGGTGTTTTGTTAAAATATTATTTCTATACGAAAGCAGTTACAATTTTGTCTAAAAATAAAATTCATGGTGATTGATCTTGATTTGAATTCTAGCATAAATAAAGCCACAACGAGTCTTAAAGTGCGTATGACATGCTTATTTTGAAGTTTAGGCATACTTTTATAAGAATCTCCTGTTGCTTTTTAAACTAAAAGGATAGCCCTCTTACTTAAAATATGAAATTTATAAGTTGGACCGCAGTCAAAATTTCATAGGTAATGTGGTCCAATAGCCAAAAGATTTGCCCACCTATATTCTAGTTAATTAGTTCATTTTAGTAGTTTTTAATATTGAAAGTATCATAAAACGCTCTTGGAGGGTGTCCAAGCAGATGTGCAACATTTAGCGTATTTCTTTAACTACTGATACAATTTCAAGTTGACCAACATTTTTCTCCGTGCGATATATAGGCTTACTTCGCCGGTTCTCCGGTCACCACCAGTTTACGACCATTTCCACATTTTGTCCAAGTAATAGAAATAATAACACATCTTAGTTTCAAATAATAGCGCCAATCAGATTGTGCAAACTTCCGTGAACGTCTCTCGGCATCTGTAATCTATGGACGTTTCTAGGTTGACGTCAGTCGAGACTAGAAAATTTGCAGTGCGGACGAGTTACAACATTTAATAAAAAAAATAGTGAAGATTCACATGTTAAAAGGTAAGATTTAACTTTTTCTACTTGCTGCTTGTTGATGTCATTAATTATAAATATAAGATCTATATGTGTTTAAGAGTTTTCAAAAAAAAACCTGCAAATAATTACAGTTTTTTAGTTTCA
The DNA here is from genome assembly GCA_036346225.1 of Platerodrilus igneus. NCBI lineage: Eukaryota > Metazoa > Arthropoda > Insecta > Coleoptera > Lycidae > Platerodrilus > Platerodrilus igneus. The sequence goes on along the minus strand of JARFIW010001529.1, from coordinate 357,143 downwards.
ATTAGGTGGTCAGCAAATGGGTTAACGGTTTTAAACATAACCTAAAACCCGGCCATGTGGTCGTAATCTAGTTTAGTTTGTAAAATAAAAAGAGTGAATTATCTTTATTAAAACGTTTGCATATGAGCATTTTTTGCATTTTATTTCAGTAAAATATTTTGACTAATGTTTTATATCCAGAATACGGCCACGAAATTGTTGATATTCTAAAAAATATATCTAAATAGGATTTGCGTTTTTTAGGCGGCCGGAAGTAGATTTTTGATAACCAGTTGACGGCAACTACTTATTTAGATGGCCCCAAACAGAATTTTATTAATCCAGATTGCGACCACTAGTCATTTTTACGGCCCAAAACTAGCTATTATTAGCCCAATAAACGACCAACAAAAGTTAAGTGGCCGTTAATTAGCTTATATATTTTTTGACAGATTTTTAGGAATGGTTTCCGTTTAATGTTTTGTTTGACGCTGGAATACCAATTGTTGCTTTATTTCAAATGCCACCTAATAACAAAAAGTCCCAAATGAAATAAGGTAACTAGAACAAATATGAGATATTCTAAAGTTGCTGTGGTCAGTGCTCTCAAAGATATACGGAAAGGAAGAGTGATTCGGAAGACATGCTGTTTATACGGCGTTCCGAGAACAACTGTGCAGGAGAGACTTAGGGGTAGAACAGAAGAAAAACGGAGAAAAGTAGGACTAGATTTAATTCTTGGGTTCCACGGAGAAGAAAAAAATTGTAGAGTGGATAGTACAATCTGCAAAATGTAGCATCCCTATAAAAAAAAGATTTAATTGACACACTCGCAGCTATTGCTAAAGATCTAAAGAAGAAACAGTGATTCGTGAAAGGAAGACCTGGCCAGCAATGGTATCAGGGCTTTCTTAAACGACATCCGCAAATAAATATTCGAGAACCAGAATCTATAAATAAGGCAAGAGAAGCCGTGAAAGAAATAAACATTAGGAAATGGGTTTCTGATCTGGAGGTGTTTTTAACGGAGAGAGGATTGTTGGATATCATGAATGATCCAGAACGGATCTTAAATGCAGATGAAACCGAAGTATCGTCGTGTCAAAAAACAAGAAAAGTTTTAGCTCCTAAAAGGTTCAAAAAATTATACATCTTTAAAAAAGGGAACGAGAAAGAAACGATTACTGTATTAATTGTTATGACGGCTTCTGGACAAATTTGTCCTCACTTGGTGGTATATCCTTACATAAGACCACCAAAAACAGTTGTCAAAGGAACTTCTTCTGACTGGTTAATTGGGAAAAGCGAGACAGGGGTGATATGTTTTTTGGATACATTGCCAACGATTTTAGTAAATGGTTTATAAAAAACAGCATAAAAAACCAGTCATCCTCTTCGTTGATGGTCATAAGTCGCACATGTCGTTGCCTTTAAACAAATTTTGTGAAACAAACAAAGATAGTATTGTACGCGCTACCATCTCACATTCTGCAACTCGCAAACGTGAGCGTCTTTCGGCCACTAAGGCAACACTGAAAGACCAGTGTAAAGAATTGGCCGAATAAACCAGAAAAGCTAAATAAAACTCTTACAAAGACTAACTTTTGTAGTGTATTCAAAGAAATCCTTGACATTGACATGACGGATACAATCAAAAATGGATTTCGTAAATGCGGTTTATACCCATTCAATGTCGAAGACGTCGATTTCACAAAATGTGTAAGGAATGTACAAGTGCAAGCTACTACTCAACCAAGAGAACCTGAAAGAAATTTTACTAATAGACATTTTGAAATCGCAAAAACCGTTTTGTCATTAATCAGTGACAGTCTATCCAAGCAAGGAATAGACACTAAAATTTACGAGTGTGAATTAGAAAAGGCCAGAACAACGTACAAGCGTCAATCACATTCAAAAACACCTCGTAGCTCTTCGTCCAAAACGGCTCGCAACCCGACGTCTAAAGCATTTCGCAACTCTCATCCAAGACGCCTCGCAACTCTGACGAAATCGACTTCCTTGTCACCTGCAATTATAGATCAAAATATCGATCAATCAGACTGTCCTATAATTGAAATAATTGTAAACTGTGTCCCAGAAATCGGATCACTCATTTCGTTGGATGAAGTATCGATAATACCATTTGATGGAACTTCGCTCGACGTAAATCTACCTATATTTTCACAAGATATTACGTCAATCGAAAATAATTTGAATAGTACAGTTGTTGCAGAAAGTTCACCCCGAGCCCCCGATCAAAAGAACTACACTCCCTGCTAAAATAATACAAGTTGAACCGCAAAGAAGTACCTATTGTGCTTTGAATTTATCACCTATGCCTGCACTCAAAAACATGCCACTTTTTGATGAAATTGCACTAATTCGTGATTATGATACTAAAGAAATTATTTCTATAGAATCACAAAAGGTGATATCACAACCATTTTCTTCCACTCCTGCAGACTAAGAAAATGTGGAAACTGACACAGATCCCTTCACAAAGCATTTAAAATTTCCTATACAATTAAAAGAAGAAAAGAAAAACTGAGCAATATATATCTGAGCGCTGTATCATCTAAAATTTGGGGAGACTATCAGGAAAAAAAGAATCTAGAAAAACCAAAAAAGGAAGCTAATATAAAAAAAAGAAAATTAGATAGAGAGGCTGAAGAAAGCCCAACAATTGATAAAAAAAGAAGAACTTATCAGTGACGCGAAAGATGATGCTGAGAAAAATATAGGTTACCATGACTGCATCAGGTGGTATCATCTGAAATGCACAAAACGTAATGAAGTATGTGACAGGCCCAACTCTTGTAAATATAAATATGTATTTTACGTTATAGTTAAGGTAGTGGGGACGTGGAGTGAACACCCGTACTAAGGGAGACGCGTGAGTGCTGTAGTGGTAGACAGATGTGCTCTCAAAGTGAAAATCACAGTGCGTGATACAGCCATTGTAGCTGAATGCGGTGAGCTTGTCTTAATTTAAGGGTTTGTTTGTAGCAATGGTTATTCTAATCTCACTACTTGTTAATATTTGTATGTGTATTGTTTTGTCCACTGAATTAAACGCATAAAAACGCATGTTATTCGTTTGTATTCTGCATGAAACTTACAAGAACTCCATGATTAATTAATTATTTATTTTGTTGATAATATTCTACATTCTCAAGTACCCTACAGTGCGGCAGCGCAATATGATTTTAGATGTGATTTGTGCGAGGTTGACTGGCTACACAGGATATTTTAAAAGACTTAAACAAATAATTCAGTTGAAAGTTTACACATTTATTTGATTCCTGATTGTTATGTTCCTACATATAATAAGTTTATAGTAAGTATAAATAAGTTTCTATGTTAATGATTCTTTTGTGAGTGTACTATTAAGTAATACCTAGCAAGATAATGACATGTTTATAGATTAGAAAAACTAGCATAAAGAAATACAAATAACGATATAACTAAATTAGGAATGTTATAAATAAATATGTATCTGATTCTTGGGTTCCTATGCATGATTAGTTTTTATTTATCAGTAAAATATATTATAAAATTAGTATGTTTATGTCTTTTTTCATTTCTCATTTTACTGAAAGAAAAATGTACTTTATTTCTCAGACAATAAGGTTTATTTTCCAACTACAAACATGATGGCAGTAAACCGGTTAACAAGTGGCCGTCAAGTACGATAGGTGGCCGGAAACCGGGAGAATGGCTGCTTTTTGGGTTTTTTAATTTTTCATTATTTATTGAGTTCATTAACAGCAAAATAAAATTAGGAAATGACGAATTATTTATTACACAAACCATAAAAGCAACTTGCAGTAAAAAGCATTAAAGTCTAGCGAGATATTCAACCTTGAATTAGAGAATCCCGATAAGTGGTCGCAAACAGGTGAAACCACCCTACCAAAGTTATTATAAATCGTTTTCGTGCCATTTAGCCTTCGAGGTGAATATAGTTTTCACGTTAAGTAACTACTATATTTATTTAGTTACTTATAGAATCACAATTGACACTCGATTATTAACAGAAAAATTAGAACAGTTGTGGTGCGATTAAAGCAATCCAGGCCTGGGCGCGTATTGGCATTGTTTACAAAGATACAAATCGCAAGCACTTTAAAATGCAATATACTATTGATCTATGCACACGAACATTGACCACTTTCATTGCCTACTATGGTTCAGCAAATATGCTGATTTGTGTAGTTTGAATCATAATAAGAAATGCTGAAGCGTTTAAACCACGTTAAAACGTCGGTCTTACTGCGGTTCGAGAATTGGTTCGAATGAAGACTTTTATCCGACTAATAACTAGAAGGCTCTACGCTTCTCTCTCTCTCTCTCTCTCTCTCTCTCTCTCTCTCTCTCTCTCTCTCTACTTCTGCTACTATATCTGGAAAAATTTCTATTTCGACCTGTATTATTATCTCTTGTGTTACTAAAATTATTTAGTTGATTTTTCTCACGACTATGGCTTTTATTATAATTATTATTAAAGCATGAACTATTCTTAAACGAAATACTGTCTCTACGACTAGTATGTGGTATATTAATATTATCTCTTTCTCTTCTAAAATCTCTAGTATGTTTTCGATGATTACCAAAATCTTTATTTTTATTTCTACTATTATCTCTTGTGATTATTCTAATAACTGTTTTGGCCATAAGCATCTCTTGAATTGAAATTGTCACGTGTTCTACAACTTTCGCGACTTTATATTATACCCTCAGGTTGCTCGTTAAGTTCCCTATCACAAGATGTGTATTCTTTAGGTTCTCGTTACTCTCAAAAGAAACTTGAGGCTTTGAAACTACAACCCTGTCTAATTTATTTTTACTACCTGTATTTCGGTATGATAAGTCTAACTCAGTTGTAGTCTTATCAGCAATAGGAGGAGTAAAATTAGTTATTGAATCTCTTATTTCTTCTATTTTACGACCAAATTTTATTAATTCATTAATTGAATCAATATCGATCTATCCTAGTTGGCTTTGATAAAATGGAATTATATTTTTCTAAGAATTTTTAATTTAGTAGATTCATCAACATTAATCGATAACTTATTAAACGAGTTGTTCATTACAGCTACGTACATCCCTATAGATTCTATTTCCCTTTGAGTTCTGGCCTTAATTTAATTTGATAATTTTTCATTATAATCCTTGGGCAAAAATTCATCTGTTAAATTTTTACATAACGTATCCCTGTCACCAACTTTATCTTTTATATCCCTAAACCATATTAGAGGATTTTCTTTGAATAATTTTATTGCACTTTTATATAGGTTTTCCAAACTGATCCCCCTGACATCACTAAGCTCATTAACCCTTTCCAAAAAGGCATTTAATCCTAATGCGTCCACTTCCCCACTAAATTTTAACCCCCAAGTGTTTATTTTGGAATTTTTTCCTGAATATAAGTTTTCCAACATTTTTAAAACTAAATCTGTGTTTGTACTCTCAGCCGACTGTATATTACCGAAATTTCGGGGTATAGTATGAGGTAAGTTTGTTTGGAGATTTTTATCAATTTCAGCAAAAGTTAAATCTATAACATCATCCGACTTTTTTTCGGCGTTTCATTTTTAAGTTTGTAATTTGAAATTAAACAAAGCGTTAATGCCAAAAGTTTTGATTTTTCCTCCAACTCATTTTTATCAGAAGAATGAATGTGTTCAATCCTATTCGCAATGTGACACAATGTTGATTCAATTTTTCCAACCACCGTTTGCGTTAATGGTTCAGTCAACCAATTACTTACAATTTCAATTTTTTCTGAAACAATCTTAAATTCGTCTGTAACTACTATGTTAATTTCAGTTTTAAAATTTTTTCCCAGTTTTTTTAATTCGATTATTTCGTTAATAAATTTTGTAAGTCTCTCGATGTCGCTGTTTCAGGAGGCTGAGCCCAACTACAAAGTTTCTCATATATCAGCTTTTTCTTAACTAGTCTGTCTACTGTAAAATGCATTCTCAATTAAAATTTACAAATTTTTAGAAATTTAAATATCACCCAGTAAAATTGGCATATATTTTCTTTAAAATAAGTGGTTATAAATGTAAACTGATTGCACACGTATTTTGAAAAATTTTGAAATGGCTGTAGCTCTTGACCACAGGTATATAGCTAGTTAAGACTTTTTTGAAATAGTTGTGGCACTGGACTTAAGTTGCATATCTCGATGCGACTTTTTACATTATGCAGATAAAAGAGTCTTGATTTTTTTTATTGAGCTTCAAATTCAATTTCTGTTCCGTATCCGTTCACTATTTATAATTCACTTTGTATATATCATAAAATACTCCTGCATACCTAATCCACTTTTATACATTATCCCTACCTACATTAAACTAACCAAAAACAAAGGAACCGATAACAGTCGAGAGTGCTCGAGCATCCTTTAAGCAATTAACACGCATCCTTCGGTATGCCGTGCATCTGAACGCGTTAAAAGGCATAATCAGTGAATAAATGTTACATTGAAGTGCGTGACAAATGAACATTGGATCAAGAGACAATTCAACATCAAGTGTAAGCCGGTTCGCCACTTCAAACAACAAGAATATAGTCGAAACTACACCACATGTCAAATCAAGGTTAGTTATCCAATCATTTATACTACCAAATAATCTGTTATAGTTGTTATCTGATTATCCATTATTTCGCTGGTCATTTAGACTGTTAACCTTTCATTCAATCAGCATACACAAGTCAACACCAAGCCTAGCTTGTTTTCAAATACGTACGCTACAACTTGGTACTTCGTTAACTATACTTCTCACCCCTTAAACACCAACAACGCGTGTTTTCAAATACGCACGCGTCAATTTCTATGGACACACAATATCTATTAAATGACAATTTGGTAAACTGAATATATTTTGTTTATAAATTATATTAAACCTTGCTTCTTTAATAATATATTTAGAAAGGTACATTAATAAAATCAAAGATGTCACAAATTCTAATGTATTTTTTGTTCAATGGCCGTAGCAAAGATTTAAAATAAAAACATATATAATGAAATTCATGATGACCGTTAAATAAATTCTGTAATATATAACTTATATTCTGTAGAAGATTATTCGTTTTACAGCGACTGTATAAAGACAGTGGCGATAATAGGGTGCATCATTTTCTATTGGTGGAAGTGATCACATGGTACCAGGTAGCCATTTTGGGGCATTTTCCTATGTTATGCTTATATGCGTAACGTAATTTTTTAAGTGTAAACAACAACCAGTAAGATTTTTCTACAATATACACGCCAATAATTAACTGTTTGTGCGATAAGAACACTATTTAAAATAATAACCAGCTTGCTATCAATATGTACATACATAAGATGCAAATTCATCATTGATATAGGTATAGACCATTTCGAATGGACCTACACCTTGCCGAAGTTCTAGATTACTAGAACAGGTGAAATAACTTACTTGTTCTAATGAGCTAAAGAGCCAAACTACAGGTCCAACCAAAGTAGTAGGGTCGTTAGTGAGGAACCAGGCGAAGACAGGTCCCCGAAAGGGGGCAGCGGCTCTTTCGGTACTTAGATTGGCAGAGACCATAGGGGTTGGGATGGCAGTCTAAGACACACTACCGCGATGTGGGAGGCAACGGAAACCACCACATTACCTCCCAAGTACGCAGCGTACCTAAAGTATAATACAATGATGACACTCTCTGGGGTAAAAAAATCCGGAGTTAAAATAGTCCCCCATTCGGATCTCCAGGAGGGGACTACTTCGGAGGATGCAATCGGAAAGTTAAGAATAAAAGACGGGAACATTTTGCGAGTCGGAGCGCGGAATGTTAGAAGCATGAAGCAAGTAGGTAAGCTAGAGAACCTAAAAATCGAAATGAATAAGTTATCACTAGACATAGTAGGGATCAGCGGAGTTCGGTGGCCAGAGGCGGTGGATTTTTGGAGTGGAGACTTCAGGGTAATTCATACAGGAGAGGAGGAAGGAAATTTGGGTGTGGGAATAGTTATGCGGAAAAAGATAGGTTACTGTGTAGAAAATTACTTACAAAAGAACGAAAGAGTACTCATGGTTAGATTAGAATCTAAACACAGTAATAATACAAGTATACATGCCCACTTCTAGCTACAGTGGCGAAGAGGTAGAAGCGATCTACAAAGATATCGAAGAAATATTAAGACACGTAAAAGGACATGAAAATTTAATAATTACGGGGGATTTTAATGCAGTGGTAGGTGAGGGTAAGAAAGGAGCAGTAGTAGGTTTATTTGGTTTAGGCACGAAAAACAACAGAGGAAATAGGCTAGTAGAATTTTGCGACAAGAACAATTTAATCATCACAAACACACTATATCAGCATCATGCTAGAAAACGATATACATGGAAGATGCGAGGAGATATAGGAAGATATCAAATAGACTACATTCTTGTTAGACAACGGTTTAGGAATCAAGTAAAAGACTGTAGAAGCTACCCAGAAGCAGATATAGATACTGACCACAACATCCTAATTATGAAGGCCGCACTTAAATTTAAGAATGTGAAAAAAAGAAACGCAAAAAAGCACTTGGACTTAGAGAATCTAAAAGATAAAGATATTCAAGAAAGATTCGAAAAAAAGTCAAATGAATTGCTCAAAGATATCGGGAAAATATCTGATACTAAGGAAGTAGAAACAGAATGGAATAACTTTAAATCCAGCCTAGACATGGCAGCCAGAGATATTCTGGGGTATACACAAAAGAAAATAAGAAACCATGGATAACAAAGGATATCCTGAATTTAATAGAAGAAAGACGAAAATACAAAAATAAATCAGACAGAGATACAAAGTCATAACATGGGAAATTATTCGCAAATGCAGGAAAGCTACGGAACAATGGATTGATGAAAAGTGCAAAGAGGTACAAACTAAGATGGAAGTAGGAAAGACAGATCAAGCATACAAACTAATTAGAATCAATTTTAGAGATATAAAACCGTATAGCAAAAATATAAGGGACGCGTGAGGAAACGTCATTATAGAAAATGTAGAGAAAGTGAGTAGATGGCAAGAATATATAAGGAATTTATATGCGGGAGAAGAACTAACTGCATTAGAACAGGAATCAGACATTGAAAATGATGACTTGGGAAATCTTATACTTAGAGATGAATTTGAATTTGCATTAAAGAGTCTGAAAAATGGTAAGGCGCCAGGTACAGTTAAGGTGCAAGCAGGAACTCTAAAAGCCGCTGGACAAGAAGTAATAGAACGTCTCTTCCAACCTATAAGCTATATGTATGAGACATGCGAGATAGCCAAAGATTTCAAACGTAACATCATAGTAACTATACCAAAAAAGAAAGGCGCAGATAGATGTGAAAATTTTCGAACAATAAGTTTGACAGCACACGTATCAAAAATCTTAACTAGAATTGTACAAAGACGAATGGAAAAACGGGCTGAAGAAATACTAGGAGAAGACCAATTTGGGTTTGTTTAGGCGAAACAGGGGAACACGGGAGCTTATCTTAGCTCTGAGAGTGATAATGGAGAGAACAATAGAAAAAGTGGAAAGCGTGTGTTTAGGGTTTGTAGATCTGGAAAAAGCATTCGACAATGTAAAATGGAAAAAATGTTCGAAATACTCAAAAAGATTAGAATGAGTTATAGGGATAGACGAATAGTACATAGCTTATACAAAGAGCAAACAGCAGTAATAGAATTAGAGCAGGAACGTAAAGAAGTAAACATTAGGAAAGGGGCGAGACAGGGATGTGCCCTATTCCCATTAATTTTTAACTTGTACATTGAAGAGGCAATGAATACTGTGAAATGCAAGAACACATTTGGAATTACTATGCTGAGACAAAAAATTGATATGCTCAGATTTGCAGATAATATAGCGGTATTAGCATCTAGCAAGGAAGAGTTAGAAGCTGCTCTTAATGAAATGGAAATGGTTCTAACAGAGCGATACGGTATGAAAATTAACAAAACTAAAACTAAAGTAATAGTATGTAAAGGAGGGGAAAATAAATCAAAAACAAGAATATAAATATATAACACGAACTTACAAGAGGTTAAGGATGTCTGCTACCTATGAAGCCAAGTAACGCAAGATGAGAATAGCACAAAAGATATAAAACAAAGATTAGCACAAGGTCGTGCTACATTTAACAAAAAAAAAAAACTACTGTGTTCAAAGACAACAAACATAGGAACAAGGAAAAGATTGCTTAAAACATATGTATGGAGCACAGCACTATACGACTGTGATGCCTGGACAGTAGGAGAAGCGGACAAGAAAAAGGTAGAAGCGTTTGAAATGTGGTGCTACAGACGTATGCTGAAGATATCATGGACAGACAAAGTTAAGAACGAAGAGGTACTGAAAATGGTAGGACAAGAAAGCAATATGTGGAAAACGGTAAAAATAGAAGAGATAGGATGATAGGCCACATACTGCGGCATGAGGGAATAGTGCGGAATATATTGGAAGCAGAGATAGAAAAAAGAGAAGAGGTAGACCTAGGTTAGACTACTGCACACAGATAGTGAAAGATGTGCGCCGTAGAAGTTTCAGGGAACAGTGTAGCCTAGCTCAGAATAGAAATCAATGGAGGTATGCATCCAACCAGTCCCAAGATGGATAAATTAATGACGAAGAAATTAACTACTTTTAAACATGATGATTATTTCAAACAACTACAAGTATTGCGTGGGCAATATTCTCGAATAATTGTAATTATGTAAAAGGATTTACTGGAAAACTATTATTTCGACAAATGTCTAAGTGTTTGGTAATCTTGGCATCTATGATATAGGGCATAAAATTAGAAAACGATAGAAGGGGAACCGAGCTGTATACATGCTGTCTGAGAATTTCAGTGTACTATGTAGGCTAGTTCAGAAAATAAATAAGTGCAGGTACGTGTCCAACTAGTTTTGAGACGGAAAACCTAATGACTAAAAAATAAAAGCAGATAAATCTGATGATTATTATAAACAACTACAGTTGTTGGTTGTGAAATAGCTGCAACTAATGTTGACTGTGCGAAAAGATATTGAAGCGGGCTACTGCTACCGCGTTTCTGTAATTTAAAACAAGTAATAATACAGGTCTTTATTACTCACTGTTCCCAAGTCTAATTAACAGTATAAGCCTTATTTATAGATGTTTTCAGTCCACTTAACAATGAAGCACTATTACACTAATAAATTTACAAGCACTAATTTATTCTTAAGCTAACTTCTTTACCATAGGTCATTAACAACACTAACACAACTATTTGTTTATACACTTCTATTTATTTATGTATACTACAAGCTGCATGAACATTAGACACAGCATATAACATTTATGTATACTTCTACAAGCTCAAACTACTATTACTTTACAACGTTATAATTTATATTAGACATTCTAGTATAGACTAACTCTTATATTCATAAGCGGCCTTATATATACCCTGCATTAAAGATATGACTCATTATCTAGTATTTTCTAGAAGGATTCTCGAATGCTGAAGAATACGCTGTGCCCCGGGCTTTTGTATGTTTGACGGGTTGCCTAATAGTGGATCGCAACAATATATTGGAAATAATATTAATTCGTTAAGTGTTCAAGTGCTGTGGGAACTTGGCAGCCACAAACTGCTTACCCCCCTTCACAACCACTGAATGTCGGAGAAATAGGGTGTATAATTGTAAAACAATGAAGGGGACCGAACTACAGCTAATAAGAAAGAACAGCGCCTATGATGAAAGACAACAAACATAGAACAAGAAGTTGTTGAAAGCATATGTGTGGAGCACAGAACAGACAGTATGCCTACGATATACAGGCAGTCTGAAAAGCAGACAGAAGAACGGTAGCAGCTTTTGAAATGCCGTGCTTCAGATGTATGAGGATGGACAGACAAAAGTAATAACAAATAAGTTAGAGGAACAGTAGGGGAACAAGAATATCTTTGGATAGGAGAAATAGGACAGAATACGTTCTAAAATATTTTTGGGAAATAGCAGAGATAGGAAAAAAGAGGTGGATGTAGACCTAGATCAGATAGTGATAGATACAGACTGTGCAAATTTCATGGAAATCTGTAGGTTAGTTCAGAATAGGAAACAATGATGGTACGAGTCTAACCAGTTTCAGGACCGAAGACCTAACGATGATGATAGGTATTGAGGATTTAACCGTAAATTACATTTTTCCTACTCTTGTTTTACCCGCACGGCCAAAACGGCAAAGTTGTAACAGCCACCTTTTTTTCAAATTTTTATGGAAAGTAGCATCGTCAGACAAGGCTAGCACCTTGTTTTCTAAATCATTTACTACTGAATTTTCAGTTTAAAAGATTAATACTTTTTGTACCGATTTGAAAAGAATTTACTAAAAGTATATGCAATTATACATTTTTATATTATATTTCATTATAATGGTTAGTTTTAGATTAATATGCCTGGGTGTACTGGGTAGGCTGTTCGAATTCAGCCAAGATAAAGGAAAAACTGATTGAATAATAATTATGAAAATTAGCAAACAATAATGGCCAAGTATTTTTGTATTAGAGAAATAACCATGCAAACCTGTCTGAGGAATGCTTTTTTATATTGCATAATTTTAATTTTGATTTTAACAGTTATTTGCTACTTAATACGCCATTCTGGAGAAATAATAAACTTTCGTTAGAAAGTAAGTTTTATGAATGTAGTGTTTAGTGGTAAATTATATTTTGCTTGTTTTGATTTCAATACAAGTTATTTACAAACAGAAAATTTTTTTATGGATTCTAGGCAACCAACCATGCATCTTGTGCCTCCACGTTGTAAATATGTATTTCGTGTAATAATTTTGTATTAATCATCATTGGGTTTATTATTTTCCCTTTATACAATACTACGATGATGTAGCAAAACACTTTCATACAAGTTTTGCCGATATATCCATCTTATACTAAAGACATGTGCAAATTAAAATACCGCAGTAACCATTACAACTATAGGAACTTATTCATATTATGCCGCATAATGGAAGATGGGCGGGATTTAGATCCTATTATCCCACTGTCTTTATACAGTCACTGTAATTCCTTGTTGTTCTTTGCGCCATCTTTGTTGAAGTTTCTGTAACCACAATTGTAGGTTTCTGTAACTTCTGCACATGCACAGTTGTAGCAGATTAACAGCTGATCAGTGTAAATTGCTTAAATTTTTGCATAATGGTAAATAAATAAGAATCTACACAGTTTTCTTTATTACATGTGTTATTATTAAATGCGGTAAAGTTGACCGCATCGTTCAATGTTAGTTTTATGAAAATCTGATCACTGCAAGGTTTAATAATTCTCGTTATACAAATTCCTGGATGTATTAAGCAAATTAGGGAGACCTATAGTATAGTGCCTATACAACCACTTGCTTTTCATTCCATCAAGAAATAAAAGAAAAGAAAGAAAGATTGTCTTTACCTTCTTTTTTTAATAACATTCAACCTTGATCAATAAATTTTCCCAACTATAGGTAGAACATTTTGAACAAAATACAACATGAACCAATCAACTTTATTTACACAGATAATTACATGTATAAGATAGAGAATCCTTGTATCCCAAATAATAAATTATTCCCTGGTTAGATTTCCATTTAAAATGACTTGAAGATTATATCCTTTACAAAATTATAATTCATTTTATAGGTACCAGTGCCACCACTGTTTGCAAGTTTTAGAAATTTACCTTTATCTAAAATACACACCTGTATCACAAATTACCAAATGACAATTACTAACAAAATAACTAACAAATATCTATAACCTCACAATATTGTAGAAACATAAACAATCATAATTATTATGGTATGTACTTTCACCATTCTGAACGGACCTGCACCTTGACGACGTTCTAAAATACTAGAACAGGTAGAATGGCTTGCGCGTTTCAATGAACTAAACAGCCGAACTATAGACTGAACCAAATTAGTGGGGTCTTTAGTGAGGAACCAGACTAAGACAGGTCCCCGAAAGAGTGCAGCAGCTTTTTCGGTACTTAGAGTGGCAGAGACCATAGGGGTCGGTATGACATTCTAAGACACACTACTGCGATGTGGAAGGCATCGGGAAACTACCACATTACCTCCCAAGTACACTACGTACAGACATTGTTAAACATGATGGCATCCTGTGGGGTAAAAAATTCCGGAGGTAAAATAGTCCCCCATTCGGATCTCCGGGAGGAGACTACTTCGGGGGATGTGATCCGAAAGAATAGAAAAAGATCCGTGAACATTCTGATACTAAGGAAATAGAAACAGAATGGAATAACATTAAATCCAGCTTAGACATGGCAGCCAGAGATAATCTGGGGTATTCACGAAAAGAGAATAAGAAACCATGGATAACAAATGATATCCTGAATTTAATAGAAGAAAAACGAAAATACAAAAATAGATCAGACGAAACAGGAAAACAGAGATACAAAGCCATAAAATGGAAAATTATTCGCAAATGCAGAAAAGCTAAAGAACAATAGATTGATGAAAAGTGCAACGAGGTACAAACTAAGATGGAAATAGGAAAGACAGACGAATCATTCAAATTAATTAGAATGAATTTTAGGGATATAAAACCATATAGCAAAAATATAAGGAATGCGGGAGGAAACGTCATTATAGAAAATGTAGAGAAAGTAGCTAGATGGCAGCAATATATAGGGAATTTATATTCAGGAGAGGAATTAACAGCATTAGAACAGGAATCAGACATTGAAAAGGATTACCTGGGATATCCTATACTTAGAGATGAGTTTGAATTAGAATTAAAGAGTCTGAAAAATGGTAAGGCACCGGGTACAGAAAAGGTGCAAGCAAAAACTCTAAAAGCCGCTGGACAAGCAGTAACACAACGTCTCTTGCGACTTGTAAGCTATATGTATGAGACAGGCAAGATACCCAAAGATTTCAAACATATCATCATAGTAACTATACCAAAAAAGAAAAGCGCGGATAGATGTGAAAATTTTTGAACAATAAGCTTGACAGCACACGTTTCAAAAATATTAACTAGAATTGTACAAAAACGAATGGAAAAACGAGCTGAAGAAATACTGGGAGAAGATCAATTTGGGTTTAAGCGAAACAGGACAACACTGGGGCTATTTTAGCTCTGAGGGTGATAATGGAGAAAACAATAGAGAAGGGAAAGCGTATATATATATATATATATATATATATATATATATATATATATATATAGGGTTTGTAGATTTGGAAAAAGCATTTGACAATGTAAATGAAAAAATGTTCGAAATACTCAAAAAGATTGGAATGAGTTATAGGGATAGACGAATAGTACATAGCTTATACAAAGAACAAACAGCAGTAATAGAATTAGAGCAAGAAAGTAGAGAAGTAAATATTAGGAAAGGTGTGAGACAGGGATAGACAGGAATGTGCCTTATCCCCATTAATTTTTAACTTGTACATAGAAAAGGCAATGAATACTGTCAAATGCAGGAAGACATTTGGAATTAATATGCAGGGACAAAAGATTGATATGTTTAGATTTGCAGATGATATAGCGGTATTGGCATCTAGTTATAGGAAGAGTTAGAAGCTGCTCTTTATGAAATGGAAACAGTTCTAACGGATGGATATGGTATGAAAATTAACAAAAATAAAACTAAAGTTCTAGTATGTAAAAGAGGGGATAATACATCAAAAACAAGAATACAAGTATTTAACACGAACTTACAAGAGGTTAAGGATTTCTGCTACCTAGGAAGCCAAATAAAGCAAGATGGGAAAAGCACAAAAGATATAAAATAAAGATTAGCACAAGGTCGTGCTACATTAAACAAGAAAAAGCAACTACTGTGTGTTGAAAGACCATAGACATAGAAACAAGGAAACGATTGCTTAAAACATGTGTGTGGAGCACAGCACTGTATGGTTGTGAAGCATGGACAGTAGGAGAAGCAGACAAGAAAAAGGTAGTTGAAATGTGGTGCTACTGACGTATGATGAAGATATCATGGACAGACAAAGTTAAGAACAAAGAGGTACTAGAAATGGTAGGGGAAGAAAAAACTATGTGGAAAACAGCAAAAAATAGGAGAGATAAGATGATAGGCCACATACTAAAACATGAGGGAATAGTGCAGAATATATTAGAAGCAGAGATAGGTAAAAAGAGAAGTAGAGATAGACCTAGGTTAGACTACTGCTCACAGATAGTAAAAGATGTAGCTTGCGAGTATTTCAGGGAAATGTATAGGCTAGCTCAGAATAGAAATCAATGGAGGTACGCTTCCAACCAGCCGTAAGATGAAAAAACTAATGACAAAAATAATAACTGTACTTAAACATGGTGATTATTATAAACAACTAGAGGTATTGGTTTTTCAATACTCTCAACTAATGTTAATTGTGCGAAAGGATTTATTTGAAAACTATTAATACGGCACAGCCACAGGCTGCTTAACCCTCTTCACATAACACTGAATCTCGGTTAAATAAGGCATATAATTAGAAAACAATAGAATGTTGATTGTGCGAAAGGATAAATTGGAAAAACTATTAATTCGACAAAGGTTCAGGTGCTGGGGAAACTTGGCAGCCAAAGACTGCTTACCCCCCTTCATATACCACTGAATATCGGGGAAATACGGTTGTAAAACAATAGGTGACCGAACTGCATCAAACAAGAAAGAACAGCAGCTATGTTCAAAGACAACGAACATAGATACAAGAAGAAAACTGTTTAAATCATAGTGGGAAGTACAACACAGTGCATCTATGAAATAGGGGCAGTAGGAAAAGCAGACAGAAAGAGATAGAAGTTTTCTGGAATGTTGTGCTTCAGATGTATGAAGATGGTAGCATGGACAGACAAAGTTAATAACAAATAGGTTGTAGAAACAGTAGAGGAATAAAGATATCTGTAAAAAATGAAAAAATGGGGGAAATAGCAGGACAGGATACGTTCTAAGGCATTTCTGGGGAATAGTACTGGATATACTACAAGCATAGATAGGAAAAGAAAGGTAGAGGTAGACCGAGAGTAGAGGAAAATCAAGGATATTGGCACCTCATTTCCACCAGAATCCCTCATTTCCACACACATCTGGACCAATTTACATGTAAATTCCCATAAGGTGGAAATGAGGGAGATGAATCTCCGCCTTGCTACGCCTTGCTCTCCGCCTTGCTTGGACACCCCCCCCCAACCATTTTCATTACGTTACACCCGCATTCTTTCCACCCGCGAGATAAATCTTTCCCAACATTTCCACACACGAGATAAACCTATCTTGTTTGGTATCAATTAATATTAGAATTTTCTCAGCTACCCGAATCTCTAGGAATTTTTTAGATTGCGCCATCCCCAAGGCAGCTACCCTCATTTTAAGATTTCTTACCTATAGCGACTTTGAAACGTTCTTATAAATTTTTTTTATACATGCGATACATCTTGTTCGTCTAAAATTTTACGCAGAATTCGAATCTGTAAACAGATATAAAATCGGACCACGCCCTGCAAAGTTATACTGCTTTAAAGTCCTGATCTTCTAAATTTTGCTCTTTGCTCTATAAGCAAACCTAACAAATAGTTTTCTTCGTCTATCAATTGCATCTTTCGAGATAAACCTATCTTGTTTGGTATCAATTAATATTAGAATTTTCTCAGCTACCCAAATTTCTAGGAATTTTTTAGATTGCACCATCCCCAAGGGAGCTACCCTAATTTTAAGATTTCTTACCTGTAGCGACTTTTGAGCGTTCTTATAAATTTTTTTAGTCATGCGATACATTAAATTAGCTTAGAATTTTACGCAGAATTCGAATCTGTAAACAGATTTGAAATCGGACCACGCCCTGCAAAGTTACACATATACCCTCTGCGAGATAAATCTTTCTCCACATTTCCACCCACGAGATAAATGTACTTTGTTTGGTATCAATTAATATTAGAATTTTCTCAGCTACCCAAATCTCTTTAAATTTTCACATAGCACCATCCCCAGAGAGCTACCCCATTTTAAGATTTCTTACCTGTAGCGACTTTTGAGCGTTCTTATAAATTTTTATACATGCAATACATCTTGTTAGTCTAGAATTTTATGTAGAATCCGAATCTGTAAACAGATTTAAAATAGGGCCACCTAACCATTTTACACACACCTCTAAATTATAAATTTCCTGCGGCTCATACATAAAAGAAAATCTAAAACAATTCTTAAAACTTTTATTACAAACAATTTTACTAATACAGTTTAAATTTTGTAAACCACATTTCTAAATACATATTCACAATTTTTATTTTTAACCTAGAACTTCTCATATCGGCTTATACTTATTAATATTTATTTCTAAATAGAGCACCTTTTCCAAAGACCAACCGGACCCGCATGTTTCAAATTCCTCTGATTTTGTTCTTATGGTTTCGCTTAAGACCTCGTACATATTTTCCAGATTACTAGAAGACGTTATAACAACATTTTTGTGTTAAAGGATTTCACATCGGTAGTCTCTTCCCCCATTTTGGTGTAAACGCCGTAGAGTTCGCAGTAGACTTTTATTGCTGTATGTTGTATTCTTTTTTCATTCATTAATCGAATAAATCGCTCTTTCTGCTTTCAAAGAAACTCGGACACTCCATCGTCGACACTGGCGTTCTTTATGCGATAGCTAGCCATACGGTTGTTAAACGCTGTACTAACCATTTCTACACCATCGTCGTTAGTAGCGGTAACTGATGCATTTTTATGTCTGTTGCTCCTTAAGTGTGCAGCATAGGTAGTCTTTTCCATTTCGAAATCGCATACTTTACACATAATTCGTGGTTGTTTCGTACAAGGCTCTTTAGCAGCTAGCGGGGCTGAACGTTTACGGCTTAATGACATACCGTGCTGTTTTTCCTTGTGTCGCTGTAAGCTATCCATTCTCGTAAAAGCGATACGGCAAGACCCACAGTTAAAGTACTTTGCTGCGGACGGATGTATAAGCTTAACCCTGGGCTATGTTACACCACGACATTTGTTCTGGTGCCGTTTGAGAGCATTTTTCCAGGTATAGGAAGCACCGCAAGAGTTGCATTTAAAAACGTTTGCAGATACCATTTTAGTACAAAACAAAATCCGCACTATAGCACTTTGGTTAAACTTGTAAGCGAACTAACTTATAACTAAAGAGTTTACTCTTGCGCACCTGCTTTATGTACCCTATAGAATGCAAACCGAAGGTTTCCGAAGACACCCGAACGAAGTTGAGGATTCAGCGGGGAACTAAATGACGTCATAATCCTTGCTGCGCGTCCAATACATTTAGCGCCAATGCATGCACCCGGTTCTCATCGTCGATGGTGCGAATGCCGTTAGTAGAAACATCGGAAACGTCTTCCATGTTATACGGATTGCGTGCATATTAAAATCCAAAGGGTGATAGCACACGCACACAAATTGTGTGCAAGTCGTGCTGCAGAAGATGCAGTGCTACTATAACCAAAACTTAATAAAACACTTTAAACCATTACTAAGGAAATACCAACTTGTTGTCTACAGGATACTTACTAATAAAGCAATTTAATTTTAAATAACTTCTACGTCATACTTTAGGAAATGGTGGGCTTGAATATTTTCCAAATGAATCACCAAGCGAAAGTATATGCTTAGCAGTATTAAAATTAACCATTAATTTCCATTTTACGACCGTGGTTAATTATAGATTAAAATTTAATTTGTGCACGTTCGAGCTTCTCGTAACCAACATATTTTATAGCAACAATGCGTTGTATAATACATGCATACCCCTTCGCCGCGCTACTGCTATTCTTGTAATTGCTAGAAAAGTCACTCTCCTTTTACTGTTAGGACCGGGCAAAGCATCATTTTTATACTTTCTATAGCACATCGCGCACTTTTCGTCTGATAATTATCCTTCTGTAGGCTTTTACACTTTCGCATAGCGGTCGGCCGCACGTAATGATTTCTAGAACCGGTAAGTACTCGATATCGCCCAAATAGAGAATTAGATGCTCGATGTCTGTCAACTTCCAATTCCCTCGTAAAGGTAGCAAAAGCTCGGTCAATCATCCATTATACTTCGACTCGCTCCTGTTCTGATAATTTACAAACATTTTCAAACGACAATGGGCCGAGAATTTTAAACCTCCGGGGATCTTTAAGTCGTGATCAATTACACATCCGAGCTACGCGTAAACCAACATATTTTGCAGCAACTGTATAATACATGCATACCCCTTCTCTGCGCTACTGCTATTCTTGTAATTGCTAGAAAAGTCACTCTCCTTTTACGGGTAGGGCCGCTAAAAGCACCATTCCATACTTTCTTTATAAGTGTAGCACATCGCGCACTTTTGTCGGATAATTAAATTTTGTTTATGTAGGCCTTTACACTTTCGCTTATTTAAACATCTAATACAATTGATTAACCACTTTCGATTATTCTAACGGAGACCACCATACATCCCGCCGCACCGTTCTTTTGAATCCAACGATCCTATGGGTTTCACGCACTAACACCTGACGTATCTTTCCTACTATTTGTTAAACAAAACTACCGGTGTCGCCATCGTGGACGTAAACAGATGTTTGTGGATGTGTACGAGAGTATGTTATACATTAACCAGTTTAAGCTATTTTATTTAGTCCACGAAAACTACTATTTTTCTAAACCGCAATTAATAATCGCCTTTATAGGTTCCACATTTCGACCATTACCCAATGACTGGTGCTACGTACATGGAAACTTTAATTTCTTATTGGAGAAAATTCTTATTCTCCCACGCACTGCTGCGTAGTTGCATGTCCTTTCCTTTTGGAGGTATATGCTCGTTATAGGTTGTAAGACCCTCGGTTTTACTTAACTACACTTCGTGAGACCCCTTTAATCTTTTTAATCGTATCTTTCTCGCCTACAATACAGTAGGACTTAACATTACTACCAACAAATTCTAATACTGGATCCCCATTAAATACGTCTTTAATTTTCCCTACAACTTTTTTTGTTGACAAGTGTTGTATTGTATTTATTATACGCAGGGTAGTCACTCTTTTAAGATAAATATATTTTGCTAGATATCAACTAATATTAAATTTTTCTAGGGACCCCAAATCTGTAAATAGATTTTAAATAGGACCAGTCCATACAAAGTTATGCGTTTTAAAGATCCAAATTACTAATTTTTGCTCATCTTTATTTAACACCATTTTTAAAACCTTTTTCGCTACCCAAGACATATGCCTTAGCCAACCATCTCCCGAGAAATCTAAAACCGCCGTGTCCCGCGAATACCACGTGGAGATAACACGTATACACTGTCAACCAGGATAGAAGCCGGAAGGATTTGGAAGGTGGTAGAAGAACTTAAAAATTATGGAATCTTAAAACTAATATATACAATAGATTTACAAAATCCATACAAATATAAACAACTATCTTATATCTTTACACCCCCATGCGTAGATTGTTGTACTATTAGGAATGATGTACCTTTGTTATCTTCCTCGATATACTAATTTTATTAATAAACTGCGTATGCAAATCGTATTCTTTACTCCGGGTACATACGCAGGCAAGTACTCGATACCATCCAAATAAAGAATTGGATGCTTGGTGACTGTTAACATCCGCTTCCCTCGTGTACGCCCAGACACATCCCAGCCCATGAGCACCCCTGCGCATGCACATTCCTGCCCATGCGCACCCCTGCGCGTACGCACCCTGCCCATGCTCGCTGCCCATGCGCACCCCTCTCTGTGCGAGTGCTATTTCGGGGTAACGTCACAGCCTTTTATAAATAAAGAACAATGTTATATACTATTATAAAATGTTTATTCTGACATTATACATAACAAATTTAAAATATTTAATGCCAAGCATGGAGTCATTTAAACTTAATTTTAATACAAAGTTATACACAGAAGACAGTCCTTTCTTTATGTTTGTTTGCAGTGGTTTTAATTTTATCTAATTTTATTCGCAGCTTAAAATTTAAATCGACACCCAAGTCTTCTATCTCCTTTTCTAACCAATAGTTTGATACATGAAGACCGTCTAGGTTTTCGAATTGTAAAATGTACCGAAGTTTGCCTCTATATTTAAAGTCTTTGATTCCGCCGACAACCAGATCCATTCCTTCGTGTAATTCTTGCAGCTTGTGACAATTTTTTAATCGCAGCTTTCCCACTATATCCTGCATACGTATCTTGTTAGCTTGATCGACTTCTTCTTGTCGGTATTGGAGGAAATCCTTTTTCTCCCACACACCGTTGTGTAGTTGCATATCCACCACTTTTGGGAATATATGGTTGTTATAGGCTGTAAGACCCTCGGTTTTAAATGATCCGAAAGGTTCTTTACTAGGCAAATATACAATGTTTAGCGGAACGCCTTTGCGTGTGGTGTACGCCAAGGTTACGAAACCCGCATTCCTTAGTTCGTCTTTGTTATCTGCCATTTTGATAAATACGTTTTAAAATAACCTTTTAAAAGTATACGGATTTAGTACCATCCTTTTCTGCAAGAACACCTACATAACTAAAAGAGTCTTTCTTACTAACCGCAAATGCATACAGCTTGTACAACCCGGATGTATCTAAGTCAGTCCATCGACACATAAAATAATCTTTTAATTCTTCCTCATTTTCTCTAATAAGATGTTCTTTGTCTAACACATCTTTGTATTGTTCGCGTATTGTCGCAGTGTTTTCCATGTAGTCCAATTTTCGCCTTTTGCATCCATTTCCTCTAATTCCAGTTGTCTTCTCCTTCCACTTACAGCGTATGGCATGCATAATGGGACAATTTCCTTTAGCGTAAACGGATAGAGTTTACTACCAATATTTGCGCGTTGTCGTACAACCTCTGGGCGAATGTTAGGTGTATTTATCAATCCCAATTCCGAAATGGCTATTTCTTTTGGAATTGTAGAATATGGTGTTGCAGATTGTGTAAAATATGTACTACCTGCTTTAATGTAGCACTTGTGTAAGATTTATATTTTATCTTGGCTGTCTTCCTCCTCTACTATCTCCAAATAATTTACGGGTAAATAGTTAAAACTAAAAGCCGAAAGCACATACTTTATCAATGTTTCCCTTTCTGTTGGTTTTTCGGACAACTTAATTTGCAAGCCCGTCAATTTCTTTGTATTACCATTACCCCAATACACGTACTGTAGCAGGTTATTATACACTAAACAGCAGCTATTTTGTAGCTTGTCCGATAGCTTACTCCACATTTTGGCAAGTGGTACCGAGTACATTGGCGCCTTTAGGAAGTATAACTTAATATCTTCCAATAACGTTAAACAGTCTTTTAAGGGATTATACACCCGTTCCGCACTGACATAGCATCCAATTGCACAATTGTATATTGTCGCCGGCGGCGCTGACCTAACCTATTAATTTTTCCTTTTATCTAACCTAGGTCCACACTTGGTTTTTAATGGAAAAACTCATTAAAAAGCAATTAGTGCTAATGGGTGTTTAATGAGAAAACTCATTAAAAAGCAATTAGGTCATATGGTTATGTGGTCATGTGGTTATATGGTCATGTGGTCATATGGTCATGTGGTCATGTGGTCATATGGTCATGTGAGGGTGAAATTGCCCCTATGGGGCAATTTCACCCTAACTTAACATCCTACATATATCCGGATATATGTCGATGCGCATCCCTCTCGGCTTAGGTCGGATAACAACATATTCGACTATCTTCGGCAATATACATCCCCACTCTGCAGAATACATAAGGGAACAATTTTTTCGTATTCAATTTAGTATTCGATAGTAGCTAGAACGGTAAACATGAGCGTCTCCAAGGTGATTAACGTTTCTCAACTTCTTGGGAATAAAGTGAAACCGACAAATGAGCGATTTGGATTATGGCTGTTGACAGAAAATATGTGCAACAATAATCTGGTAACAGATATTGGTAATATTTGTTATGTCGAAGGCGAACAGATGCTGACTGGTGGACTACACACCAATTACAGAACCATTTTGTGACAATATAATGTTGGTTAAAATTTGCAACCATTCTGACGCCGAGCAAACATCTGCAAGCAAAAGGATGTTTATCCTAAAAAAAGAAATTTGTGGTGCATTTAGCAGCTATCTACGAAGAAAGTTTGACCGATTTGTTTCCGCTAGGCATGGTGTTAAAGCTAAGCTCCCGTTTTCTCTGGAAAGAACTAACAAGATTGGTCAGAGAGTAAAAGAAATTATCGGAAAAGAAGACCTCGAATGCATTAATAAAAAATTCCAAAATCCTATATGTGTTCCATACAAAGTGGAACTAGCAGTTGTTAAGTTGGAAACTTTATTGGAGGAACTACCAGATATATTAGACGAAGTCGAAAAAGATTATTTCTATCTTTTTGACATGGATGTAACCCAAGATTTTGCGGGTATATTTAGCAAGATGGAGATGTGTAATTATTTAACTACAAACCATAACTTTTGCTATAAGGGCGAATACGAAGAAAAGTGTAATATTATAGTTGACAACGATAAAACTGTAGGAATTGATTGTTTAACATAGCTAACAACCAATGCAAGAATTAAGATATACAACAAATTTGTGTGTCAGATAACAAGTCCTGGTGTTAATAAACAACTTGGCAATCATATACTAGATTTTTTACGTTGTCCAGATGTACGTTTAAGGGAAACATTTGCGTCTACTTTGGCTAAAAAACATGGTATTACGCGATTGGAAGCGACAATATACAATTGTGCAATTGGATGCTATGTCAGTGCGGAACGGGTGTATAATCCCTTAAAAGACTGTTTAACGTTATTGGAAGATAGTAAGTTATACTTCCTAAAGGCGCCAATGTACTCGGTACCACTTGCCAAAATGTGGAGTAAGCTATCGGACAAGCTACAAAATAGCTGCTGTTTAGTGTATAATAACCTGCTACAGTACGTGTATTGGGGTAATGGTAATACAAAGAAATTGACGGGCTTGCAAATTAAGTTGTCCGAAAACCAAAAGAAAGGGAAACATTGATAAAGTATGTGCTTTCGGCTTTTAGTTTTAACTATTTACCCGTAAATTATTTGGAGATAGTAGAGGAGGAAGACAGCCAAGATAAAATAAAATCTTACACAAGTGCTACATTAAAGCAGGTAGTACATATTTTACACAATCTGCAACACCATATTCTACAATTCCAAAAGAAATAGCCATTTCGGAATTGGGATTGATAAATACACCTAACATTCGCCCAGAGGTTGTACGACAACGCGCAAATATTGGTAGTAAACTCTATCCGTTTACGCTAAAGGAAATTGTCCCATTATGCATGCCATACGCTGTAAGTGGAAGGAGAAGACAACTGGAATTAGAGGAAATGGATGCAAAAAGGCGAAAATTGGACTACATGGAAAACACTGCGACAATACGCGAACAATACAAAGATGTGTTAGACAAAGAACATCTTATTAGAGAAAATGAGGAAGAATTAAAAGATTATTTTATGTGTCGATGGACTGACTTAGATACATCCGGGTTGTACAAGCTGTATGCATTTGCGGTTAGTAAGAAAGACTCTTTTAGTTATGTAGGCGTTCTTGCAGAAAAGGATGGTACTAAATCCGTATACTTTTTAAAAGGTTATTCTAAAAACGTATTTATCAAAATGGCAGATAACAAAGACGAACTAAGGAATGCGGTTTCGTAACCTTGGCGTACACCACACGCAAAGGGTTCCGCTAAACATTGTATATTTGCCTAGTAAAGAACCTTTCGGATCATTTAAAACCGAGGGTCTTACAACCTATAACAACCATATATTCCCAAAAGTGGTGGATATGCAACTACACAACGGTGTGTGGGAGAAAAAGGATTTCCTCCAATACCGACAAGAAGAAGTCGATCAAGCTAACAAGATACGTATGCAGGATATAGTGGGAAAGCTGCGATTAAAAGATTGTCACAAGCTGCAAGAATTACACGAAGGAATGGATCTGGTTGTCGGCGGAATCAAAGACTTTAAATATAGAGGAAAACTTCGGTACATTTTACAATTCGAAAACCTAGACGGTCTTCATGTATCAAACTATTGGTTAGAAAAGGAGATAGAAGACTTGGGTGTCGATTTAAATTTTAAGCTGCGAATAAAATTAGATAAAATTAAAACCACTGCAAACAAACATAAAGAAAGGACTGTCTTCTGTGTTTAACTTTGTATTAAAATTAAGTTTAAATGACTCCATGCTTGGCATTAAATATTTTTTTAATTTGTTATGTATAATGTCAGAATAAACATTTTATAATAGTATATAACATTGTTCTTTATTTATAAAAGGCTGTGACGTTACCCCGAAATAGCACTCGCACAGAGAGGGGTGCGCATGGGCAGCGAGAATGGGCAGGTGCGTACGCGCAGGGGTGCGCATGGGCAGGGGTGTGCATGCGCAGGGGTGCTCATGGGCTGGGATGTGTCTGGGCGTACACGAGGGAAGCGGATGTTAACAGTCACCAAGCATCCAATTCTTTATTTGGATGGTATCGAGTACTTGCCTGCGTATGTACCCGGAGTAAAAGAATACGATTTGCATACGCAGTTTATTAATAAAATTAGTATATCGAGGGAAGATGACAAAAGGTACATCATTCCTAATAGTACAACAATCTACGCATGGGGTGTAAAGATATAAGATAGTTGTTTATATTTGTATAGATTTTGTAAATCTATTGTATATATTAGTTTTAAGATTCCATAATTTTTAAGTTCTTCTCCCACCTTCCAAATCCTGCCGGCTTCTATCCTGGTTGTCAGAGTATACGTGTTATCTCCACGTGGTATTTGCGGGACACGGCGGTTTTAGATTTCTCGGGAGATGGTTGGCTAAGGCATATGTCTTGGGTAGCGAAAAGGTTTTAAAATGGTGTTAAATAAAGATGAGCAAAAATTAGTGATTTGGGTCTTTAAAACGCATAACTTTGTATGGACTGGTCCTATTTAAAATCTATTTACAGATTTGGGGTCCCTAGAAAATTTAATATTAGTTGATACCTAGCAAAATATATTTATCTTAAAAGAGTGACTACCCTGCGTATAATAAATACAATACAACACTTGTCAACAAAAAGTTGTAGGAAAATTAAAGACGTATTTAATGGGGATCCAGTATTAGAATTTGTTGGTAGTAATGTTAAGTCCTACTGTATTGTAGGCGAGAAAGATACGATTAAAAAGATTAAAGGGTCTCACGAAGTGTAGTTAAGTAAAACCGAGGGTCTTACAACCTATAACGAGCATATACCTCCAAAAGGAATGGACATGCAACTACGCAGCAGTGCGTGGAGAATAAGAATTCTCCAATAAGAAATTAAAGTTTCCATGTACGTAGCACCAGTCATTGGGTAATGGTCGAAATGTGGAACCTATAAAGGCGATTATTAATTGCGGTTTAGAAAAATAGTAGTTTTCGTGGACTAAATAAAATAGCTTAGACTGGTTAATGTATAACATACTCTCGTACACATCCACAAACATCTGTTTACGTCCACGATGGCGACACCGGTAGTTTTTGTTTAACAAATAGTAGGAAAGATACGTCAGGTGTTAGTGCGTGGAAGCCCATAGGATCGTTGGATTCAAAAAGAACGGTGCGGCGGGATGTATGGTGGTCTCCGTTAGAATAATCGAAAGTGGTTAATCAATTGTATTAGATGTTTAAATAAGCGAAAGTGTAAAGGCCTACATAAACAAAATTTAATTATCCGACAAAAAGTGCGCGATGTGCTACACTTATAAAGAAAGTATGGAATGGTGCTTTTTAGCGGCCCTACCCGTAAAAAGGAGAGTGACTTTTTCTAGCAATTACAAGAATAGCAGTAGCGCAGAGAAGGGGTATGCATGTATTATACAGTTGCTGCAAAATATGTTAGTTTACGCGTAGCTCGGATGTGTAATTGATCACGACTTAAAGATCCCCCGGAGGTTTAAAAATTCTCGGCCCATTGTCGTTTGAAAAATGTTTGTAAATTATCAGAACAGGAGCGAGTCGAAGTATAATGGATGATTGACCGAGCTTTTGCTACCTTTTACGAGGGAATTGGAAGTTGACAGACATCGAACATCTAATTCTCTATTTGGGCGATATCGAGTACTTACCGGTTCTAGAAATCATTACGTGCGGCCGACCGCTATGCGAAAGTGTAAAAGCCTACAGAAGGATAATTATCAGACGAAAAAGTGCGCGATGTGCTATAGAAAGTATAAAAAAATGATGCTTTGCCCGGTCCTAACAGTAAAAAGGAGAGTGACTTTTTCTAGCAATTACAAGAATAGCAGTAGCGCGGCGAAGGGTATGCATGTATTATACAACGCATTGTTGCTATAAAATATGTTAGTTTACGAGAAGCTCGAACGTGCACAAATTAAATTTTAATCTATAATTAACCACGGTCGTAAAAATGGGAAATTAATGGTTAATTTTAATACTGCTAAGCATATACTTTCGCTTGGTGATTCATTTGGAAAATATTCAAGCCCACCATTTCCTAAAGTATGACGTAGAAGTTATTTAAAATTAAATTGCTTTATTAGTAAGTATCCTGTAGACAACAAGTTGGTATTTCCTTAGTAATGGTTTAAAGTGTTTTATTAAGTTTTTGGTTATAGTAGCACTGCATCTTCTACAGCACGATTTGCACACAATTTGTGTGCGTGTGCTATCACCCTTTTGGATTTTTAATATGCACGCAATCCGTATAACATGGAAGACGTTTCCGATGTTTCTACTAACGGCATTCGCACCATCGACGATGAGAACCGGGTGCATGCATTGGCGCTAAATGTATTGGACGCGCAGCAAGGATTATGACGTCATTTAGTTCCCCGCTGAATCCTCAACTTCGTTCGGTGTCTTCGAAACCTTCGGTTTGCATTCTATAGGGTACATAAAGCAGGTGCGCAAGAGTAAACTCTTTAGTTATAAGTTAGTTCGCTTACAAGTTTAACCAAAGTGCTATAGTGCGGATTTTGTTTTGTACTAAAATGGTATCTGCAAACGTTTTTAAATGCAACTCTTGCGGTGCTTCCTATACCTGGAAAATGCTCTCAAACGGCACCAGAACAAATGTTGTGGTGTAACATCGCCCAGGGTTAAGCTTATACATCCGTCCGCAGCAAAGTACTTTAACTGTGGGTCTTGCGGTATCGCTTTTACGAGAATGGATAGCTTACAGCGACACAAGGAAAAACAGCACGGTATGTCATTAAGCCGTAAACGTTCAGCCCCGCTAGCTGCTAAAGAACCTTGTACGAAACAACCACGAATTATGTGTAAAGTATGCGATTTCGAAATGGAAAAGACTGCCTATGCTGCACACTTAAGGAACAACAGACATAAAAATGCATCAGTTACCGCTACTAACGACGATGGTGTAAAAATGGTTAGTACAGCGTTTAACAACCGTATGGCTAGCTATCGCATAAAGAACGCCAGTGTCAACGATGGAGTGTCCGAGTTTCTTTAAAAGCAGAAAGAGCGATTTATTCGATTAATAAATGAAAAAAGAATACAACATACAGCAATAAAAGTCTACTGCGAACTCTACGGCGTTTACACCAAAATGGGGGAAGAGACTACCGATGTGAAATCTTTTAACACAAAAAATGTTGTTATAACGTCTTCTAGTAATCTGGAAAATATGTACGAGGTCTTAAGCGAAACCATAAGAACAAAATCAGAGGAATTTGAAACATGCGGGTCCGGTTGGTCTTTGGAAAAGGTGCTCTATTTAGAAATAAATATTAATAAGTATAAGCCGATATGAGAAGTTCTAGGTTAAAAATAAAAAATTGTGAATATGTATTTAGAAATGTGGTTTACAAAATTTAAACTGTATTAGTAAAAATTGTTTGTAATAAAAAGTTTTAAGAATTGTTTTTAGTTTTTATTTTATGTATGAGCCGCAGGAAATTTATAATTTAGAGGGTGTGTGTAAAATGGTTAGGGGTGGCCCTATTTTAAATCTGTTTACAGATTCAGATTCTACATAAAATTCTAGACTAACAAGATGTATTGCATGTATAAAAAATTTATAAGAACGCTCAAAAGTCGCTACTGGTAAGAAATCTTAAAATGGGGGTAGCTCTCTGGGGGATGGTGCTATGTGAAAAATTTAAAGAAATTTGGGTAGCTGAGAAAATTCTAATATTAATTGATATCAAACAAAGTACATTTATCTCGTGGGTGGAAATGTGGAGAAAGATTTATCTCGCAGAGGGTATATGTGTAACTTTGCAGGGCGTGGTCCGATTTCAAATCTGTTTACAGATTCGAATTCTGCGTAAAATTCTAAGCTAATTTAATGTATCGCATGACTAAAAAAATTTATAAGAACGCTCAAAAGTCGCTACAGGTAAGAAATCTTAAAATTAGGGTAGCTCCCTTGGGGATGGTGCAATCTAAAAAATTCCTAAAAATTCGGGTAGCTGAGAAAATTCTAATATTAATTGATACCAAACAAGATAGGTTTATCTCGAAAGATGCAATGGATAGACGAAGAAAACTATTTGTTAGGTTTGCTTATAGAGCAAAGAGCAAAATTTAGAAGATCAGGACTTTAAAGCAGTATAACTTTGCAGGGCGTGGTCCGATTTTAAATCTGTTTACAGATTCGAATTCTGCGTAAAATTTTAGACGAACAAGATGTATCGCATGTATAAAAAAATTTATAAGAACGCTCAAAGTCGCTATAGGTAAGAAATCTTAAAATGAGGGTAGCTCCCTTGGGGATGGCGCAATATAAAAAATTCCTAGAGATTCGGGTAGCTGAGAAAATTCTAATATTAATTGATACCAAACAAGATAGGTTTATCTCGTGTGTGGAAATGTGGAGAAAGATTTATCTCGCGGGTGGAAAGAATGCGGGTGTAACGTAATGAAAATGTTTGGGGGGGGGGGTGTCCGAGCAAGGCGGAGAGCAAGGCGGAGCAAGGCGGAGATTCATCTCCATCATTTCCACCTTATGGGAATTTACATGTAAATTGGTCCAGATGTGTGTGGAAATGAGGGATTCTGGTGGAAATGAGGTGCCAATATCCTTGATTTTCCTCTACTACCGAGATCAGACATTAGCACACAGATAGTGATAAATGCAGACTGTGCAAATTTGAGGGAAATGTGTAGGTTGGTTCAGACTAGGAAACAATGAAGGTACGCGTCCAACCAGTTCTAGGACAGAAGACCTAATGGTGATGATGATGATGTACTATCAATTTCCCAACTATAAAGAAAACAACTGCATTAATTTAAATACTAGAGAGATAAAACAATTCAATAAATGTTTCCTCTAAAGAATAAGTAATAACTCAAAACAAAATAAATATTTTTATAAACTTAATTTACACTTGTGAGTATTCTAATTTGAAATGAATTAAAAATCATTAATAAACCATAGTGACAGACTAACATGCAAAATGGAGCTGCACAGGACCATAGCTTTGTAAGTGGCCATTCTGCAGGAGAATGACAGTTAGGTATTTTCTAACCTAATAATATTCGTTAATCTATACACTATAATCTACATAATCTTCTGTGGATTCCCCGTAACATTAAAAACTTTGTGCAGTATTTATATTAAAATACTTAATAATTTGTATAAGTAACCGATTATGAAAGAGGTAAATAAATTATTGAATATAATTGCGAATAAAACGTTAAAAATAAAATTCCATTTAGATTCTTCCCATTACTCCTCACTTTTTGTCTTGAATTTTTAAATTTACAAGTATCAACTAACTTGGTTACGGCCACTTTTAACCGGATCGTTTATGGTTGATATTTAAATTACGTTGGGCAGAAAAATGATTTTGAAGATGGGCCTATTACCGCCGCTGTTTGAAACACTTTTTCCGTGGTTAATATGATAAAAGTGTAAGTGTTAGCTCTGGACTCTCGCCTAGGTTTAGAGCGTAAAGCATGGGTGTTCATTGTTAAACTAACATATATAAGAATTAAATATTAGGAGCTACTACAGCCGTTTTGACACTAGTTGTTATGACCATAGGAATAGTGTATGAACCCCAATACCAAAAAATTGACTACAAATACAGTATACCTGAAATAGGTTAATACATCAAAAGGCAGCAATTTGCGTTTTATAATAATAATAAAATAAGTAATAATATATAAGTGACCCTTGAAGGTTTCAAGATTTTACCATAACCACTCATGTACATCTAGATCACGACATCAAACGATGTGTACTCACATATTAAAATCAACAAGAAAACAACGGTATTATTCAATTCAAATTTGATATTAGTTATCTTCATCTGTAGGTTTTGATGAGGTTAATCTGGCTCAAATATATTGAAGATATCCCAAAGATGAGGGAGATTATATACACCTGCCCAAATAAATAAAAAAGCAAGTGAATGTAACAATTTCTTTCCACAACAAATTGATTGGACTTACAAGTATTAAATGACAAGACGTGGGTTAAATAAAACCACATTTGACTATAAAAGATGATTCAGAGTAATCCTAAAATACCTATTGTTTGTTTTGAATCACTACAGAAATAGGGTAGTGGTGAAGGTCCACTAAAATCGTATACTTATAATTTGAATTATTTAAAGGAATTTATGAATTTTTAATTGATTCTGTAAATTTCAGTATTTTATTTGTACTTATCACAAATATTTGCACATTTTCTTAACTTGGTAAAAAAATCAAAACTAGGCCAAAATGGTGATCGAATTGAAATTATTTAGTTAAAATTGGGTTAACGACTGGTGCAGGCAAAGAGATATTGATCTTAATAACCAATAGTATAACAAAAAACCAATTATGATAGCTTCAGTGAAAAGATAGACTGTAATTTTACCGTGTTCTGTTACTTTACGTTTGAATATTAAAAGCCACTCTTTTCCACCTTACATTGTAACTGGTTACAGTGTTGAGGCCGCTTCTGTTATGACCAACTGGTTGCGGTAAACATCTTCCAGCACATAGGCACCACTTTGAATTACAGAAAACGAAAATGCACGCACACCTGTAGGTTATTGTAGAGGATACAGAAAGAGAACGTGTTTATGTTGCAAAGGATAGCGGTGCACAGCATTACCTACTCCCCAGTCATGTCAGAAATAACGTAACTAATCACTGAATAGTTCATTAAGAAGTAAAGGGATAGCGTGTACATCGCATTATTTAATTTACATTTACCTTAACTACAACATGTATAAAGAACTTTGTAGTTGTTTTGTATTATAGGTAAATATTTGCGGAATTTTTTTTAATATTAAAGAATAATATTTTAAACCAAACTTAAACTAAATAGATACGCATTGTGGGCGCAGCATGCCCAAAATGCAAACATGCAAACATTTTGCGGAATTAAACTACAGGAAGCGTACACAATTTTGATACCAGCCGCTGCAAAGTGCCGGCTGACGTGCGAACTGATACGACACGCACGGTATTATCCGTACCAGGATAATTTTCTACTATTGGACCCCGTATCTTTTTTTAACGGGGTAAATTTTTATCTTGAATCAAGACTAGAGCATCTTTAGGAAGGGAGTGGTGGTGATCCGTATGCCACTTGTAGCTCTGATGAAGGGTGTGTAAGTATTCACGAGACCACCTTCTCCCAGAAGTGCTTATGTACCCGTGAGATTAGTTGCCAACAGGATTAGACTGCCGTGACATCATGGACGGGAATAGCCGTAAGGTTTTCCATTGTTAGAAAATGACCGGGGATGAGCACCTCCAAGCCATTCTTGTTAATGTTCATTGGGACTAAAGGTCGTGAGTTTACTACGACCTCGATCTGAAGTAGAAGCGTAACCAATTCTTCGTATGTAAAGCGCTGATCACCGGTTACCCGCGCTAAGTGTGTTTTAATACCTTAACCCATTAAAATTCCAACTGAATATTTTCCAGTGCTGCTGAGGAGGCATATAAACTATTTAGTCGTTTGTGGGTACCTACAAAATTGGTACCCTCGTTGCTGTGTAAAGCCATGCAACGATCCCTTCGTGCGATAAATCTTGTGAAGAAAGCATTTTTGGTTACCGGTCTCGTACGAGCGGTATGTTATCCATAAGAGGAGTTACAGCTCCTTTAGGACGAATTTTCCAACAAGGTAAACATTTTAAAAGAATGAGACGTACAACTCGTTTACTATCTAGAATCCACAATTCCTGTGCCAGTATATACTGCACTGTTTGATCACTGGCGTGAAAAAACTTACGATGAATATAATTGATTAACAACGAGGTAAATGTAGAACGAATGGGCAGCAAGATAGGGCACTTCTTTGAGAATGGGATTGGCGCAAAACGTAGCCGCCCACCTATACGTAGTAGGTCTTGAGAGTCTAGAAAAGGGCATAATTTACTGAGAGTTTTCGGTAAACGCCTACCATTTTTTTAAACAGATAAGTTCCTTGAAAAAATGTACTTGTTGCTTTTGTTTTGTCATGAGTATTACCGCATAACGAAGTTCATTAAGGGACAGTGCTAATGAATTATATGTGGAAAGAACTTTCTTGCAACGTGCAATAAATCGTAAAATATAAGCTAAAATCCGCTGCAGCTTTGATAAAGTAGAATAGTCGTCCAACAATTTCGTAAACACGCATGGAACCGAAGCTTCGGTAACTAAGTGTGTATAAAATAATTATTATACTTAAAAATTAATTTATTCTAGCTATTATTCGTAACATGTACACATAGTCCTTTTATTTTTAGTGGTTTGGAAACATTGTAACCATGAAGTGGTGGAATGATTTATGGCTAAACGAAGGATTCGCTAGCTATTTGGAATATATAGGTGTAAATGATTTGAAACCGGAATGGAAAATGATGGAACAATTTATCTTAGATAAAACTCAACCAGCATTAGCACTCGATGCCTTATCCAGTAGCCATCCCATTACGGCCACGGTTAATGATCCTGCTGAAATAGAGGGTTTGTTTGATAGCATATCGTATAGTAAGGTAGGTTAACATCCACCTTTTTCTGTAACAACATTTACACTTTAGGGAGCTGCAATAATAAATATGATGGGAAACTTTCTTCAAGAGGACGCCATGCAAAACGGTTTAAATGATTACTTAAATACGTTTAAATTCGGAAATGCTGAAACGAAAGACTTGTGGAAAGTTTTAAGTATGCATACAAATCAGTCTTTGGATGTAAAGGTATGTTCTATTTTTGTAATTAATCAATCTTGCTTATTGAAACACTAGCATTTTAATGACTCTTATAAACATTTTGAAAAAAGCGTTGCTTGCATTTTTGTTACGTCCTTAAGCAGGCTAGGCCCATACTTTTTTTTGTGTACGGATAGTGCATTTCTCGTTTCAGTCCTTAACGTTATTTGAAACCGAAACATTATATTGTATAGGTCTGCACAACCAATTCAACTTTTCTTACTGCAACTAACTGTTTACTTATGTTGTATGGTACTTGCTATCTTGCTATGTTAGAAAGGTGGTTTGTCCTCAAGAAGCTTGACGGTTTTAAACTCACAGTAGGCCAGCTGTTACAATAGCTAAATGCTTCAAAACTATCAAGGTCGGTAGTAGGAGGTTTATGGGGCTCCTGTGACCACATTTCCTCCCAAATCCCACATTTCCTTCCTCATTTGCTCCCTCATTTGCTCCCAAAACCCTCATTTGCTCCCAAAACCCTCATTTGCTCCCACATTTACATGTAAATCCCCATAAGGAGGAAATGTGGAGGGACTCCTAGGAGGAAATGCGGAGATGTAAATCCCCATACAGAGGAAATGTGGTGGAGGGACTCCTAGGAAGAAATGCGGAGATGTAAATCCCCCATAAAAAGGAAATGTGGTGGAGGGACTCCTAGGAGGAAATGCGGAGCTGAATCTACATAAGGTCCCAAATCTGAACCAAATAGTGTTCTTTGTCTAACCAATGCATCTTTCGAGATAAACCTATCTTGTTTGGTATCAATTAATATTAGATTTTTCTCAGCTACCCGAATTTCTAGGAAGTTTTTAGATTGCATCACCCTCCAGGGAGCTACTCCAATTTTAAGATTTTCTGCATGCAGCGATTTTATGATCGTCCACATAAATTTTTTATACATGTTGCACATCTTGTTAGTCTAAAATTTTACGCAGAATCTGAATCCGCGAACAGATTTGCGTTAGGACTACGCCTTACAAAATTACACACATACCTTCTAGCGAGCATACCGCGACCGTACCACTACTCGCTTTTAATGTCATACCATACTTTCTATCTTGTTTAGCTCATCTTTCGAGATAAATGTACCTTGTTTGGTATCAATTAATATTAGAATTTTCTCAGCTACCTGAATCTGTAAGAATTTTTTACATAGCACCATCCCCCAGAGAACTACCCCAATTTTAAGATTTTTTACCAAGATCGATTTCTGACCGTCCTTATAAATTTTTTCAGTTATGTGACACATCTTGCTAGTCTAGAATTTTACGCAGAATTCGAATCTACAAACAGATTTGCAATAGGACCACTCCCTGCAAAGTTATACCCCTTTAAAGACTCTGCGTCTCTAAATTTTGCTCTTTGCTCCCAAATCTTAACCAAATAGTTTTCTTCGTCTAACCAATGCATCTTTCGAGATAATCCTATCTTGTTTGGTATCAATTAATATTAGATTTTTCTCAGCTACCCGAATCTAAGAATTTTTTATATAGCATCATCCCTCAGGGAGCTACCCCATTTTTAAGATTTTCTGCATGCAGCGATTTTATGACCGTCCATATAAATTTTTTAACGATGTGACACATCTTGTTAGTCTATAATTTTACGTAAAATCCGAATCTGCAAACAGATGTAAAATCGGACCATCCCTTACAAAGTTATTCTTCAAAGTCTCAAACCTCTTTAAATTGTTTTGCTCATCTATAACATATGCTTTAAACAACCATTTCTCTAGAAATCTAAAACCGCAAAGATTTTAGAAATGAGTTCTTTATAAGCCATAAGCGATTAATATTTAAAATCATTTTTTCAAACAGTAATGTGCTGTTTTCAGAATATCGCAAAAACCCATGATTTTTAAAATTTTTCTGGTTTAACATTTTCCTAAATAAGTACGTCACAAATTATGCTCAATGCTAAATAGTCAGAAAATACGTAGACGAGGACAAACTAATTGCTTTACAATTATGTGACGTAAAGTGAAAGTAGCCTTTCTTTTTTATTAATTAGCAGCTATATGATTTGAGAAATACAATAGATATGCTCAATGCCATCCATTAGGAAATTCACCCATAATTGCTGGTGATTTACACAATGTACTTTCTATTACGAGCTCGACTAGCAAAATGCAAACTTCATCTTGTAATACAGATCAATTAACGGTTTTCAAACCGTATATAACGCGGTCTAATTATTAAAAACCTATTCGTTCCGCATGCTTTGTGTAAGTTCGTTGAAATTTTCGTTTCATACAGTGACTTTTTGTGAAAAGTTTTTGAAGATTTAAGGTAAGTTTACATTTTTTTTATTAAAATAGAACTGAATTTATTTGCAAATACCAATTATTGTTTCTGGATGTATTTTAAAACATCTAAGACTCGTATAGATTTACATTAACCGGTATTAATCCTCCAAAGTAATGCGCTGTTCTACATATATATTTTTTTCAAATTTTAAAGATAGGCTTGATGCTGCGAATGCAGTTAGTAGTAACACCGGAAAACGTCTTCCATGTTATACAGGTCGGCAATCGCATCGCATGCATATTAAAAATCCAATAGGTTAGGTCAGCGTCGCGGCGCTGACCTAACCTATTAATTTTTTCTTTTATCTAACCTAGGTCCACACTTGGTTTCTAATGGAAAAACTCATTAAAAAAGCAATTAGTGCTAATGGGTTTTTAATGAGAAAACTCATTAAAAAGCAATTAGTGCTAATGGGGTTTTAATGAGAAAACTCATTAAAAAGCAAGTAGTGCTAATCGGTTTTTAATGAGAAAACTCATTAAAAACAGCCTAACCTATCAATTTTTACTTTTATCTAACCTAAGTCCACACAAGCCCAGCTAACCTAACCTAACTCCGGACAACACTAGCTAACCTATCCCCCGACAGCTCCACATCCAACCTAGGACGGATGCAACAAGTACACTACACATAGATATATATTTTTATTCATTAAAACTAATAAAATTGGTTGTTGCGTATAACTTTTGTGATATTGCAATAATTTTAAACTATTTCTTTAGGTGCATAATCGGATCTAGTTCTGGTTGTGGGGGTGTATTAATGCAAAGTTCCTTGAATTTACCTCCATCAGAATAGGGTGAAATTGCCTCATAGGGTGAAATTGCCCCATAGAGTGAGAGTGTCTCCCTCCGACCTAGGTCGGATTTAATCCGACCTAGATCGGATTTTAATCCGACCTAGATCGGATAGCAAAACTGTTCCTAATCAAGAGAATGTAAGCGATATGGCGGTGTCCAACATATGTCCTGTCATCATAACCGCAATTAATGTAGTATGCGAAGCTATTAGGGGTATAGTCATGCACATTATTAGTGAATGAAGTTAAGGTGTCTGGAACAACAGAGCGAATACATTCGACATTTTTGTAACTACTTTAGATTTTGAATATTTTGGGACTTGGTAAAATTTTTAGTAGTTCTGACTTAGAAAAATTTTAACATAAAACTGGAAATTTTATACCAAGGCCTCTAACTCGTAATGTGTCCGTGCGCACCCCTGCGCATGCGCACCCATGCCCATGCGCACCCTTGCGCGTGCGCAAGTTCATAGAATACATTCCATACCGGTTGTTTCGTGCGTGCACACAAATCGGGTACAATCGGTACATATCTGAAGTATTGTTTAATTTTTCAAATGTCCACGCAACTGAAATGGGTATCTAAGTTCTTATGAAAAGAATTATAACAAAGAGCGCTACATTTAATTTTAATAGAAATGAATACAACTACGTGTTTGAAACATACCTTTTAGTTTTAAATTTTTTTGGTCAACTTCTATGATATTACATAAACCAAGATTCTGCTACTGCTTCCTAGTAATTGTATCCTAACAATACCATTATATATAAATAAAACCAAAACGTTTGAAACAATATTTATATTTCAATTCAAATACTTAACAAGTACACTTCACATAGAAATATATTTTTATTCATTAAAACTAATACACACACACAAAAGTCACTTTTTCCTCCTTTTAATTGGCAAATGTGTAGTATACATATCCAAATTTTGTACACGATTTTCATTTGATCTGAGTTTCGTATAGAGTGTAGCTTTTGGAACATTGTAGATTTCGGATGCTTCTGAACCAGTAATCCATCCTTTGTTTATTTCGTCAAGGGTTTTATTTAAATCCTCTTTAGTATACTATTTAAGTTGTCTCTTTCTTTTTCTGTCAGAAACGTCTGACTTGGAGTCTATGTTCTGATCTTTCGCATCAACATTATCATGTGTAGGTTTATCTTGCACTATTTTAGTATTTGCCAGAGATTCATTAGACATACCATTCAAATGTTGGCTAGTTGAATTGTTTGATAAACTTTTTTTCATCTCCTTGACAACTTCTTCTAAAATTTTTATAGCATCTAAAGATATAATTCTTTCTCCGCTCATTTTTATTACGATGTTTACTTATCAAAATGCAAATGCAGACTATTCCAATTTTACAATTTCGAAAAATATGTATAAATATTTACCCCCATCTAACTTTGTTGTCGTTCTATTCTATGATTCC
Source organism: Platerodrilus igneus (assembly GCA_036346225.1). NCBI lineage: Eukaryota > Metazoa > Arthropoda > Insecta > Coleoptera > Lycidae > Platerodrilus > Platerodrilus igneus. The sequence goes on along the minus strand of JARFIW010001529.1, from coordinate 317,426 downwards.
TTTTTGTCGAAGTTTAGATATTATAGAGATAATTTCATTTAGGTTATGCATATCTCGATGATTGTGATAATCAACAGTAACTAGCAACTGCAGTCTTTCAATCAACCCATGTACATTAAAGCGAATATATGCACCATCTGAACTGTGCTCAGTACGATGTGTTTTTTTTAATACAACACCCCTTTTTATATACATCGGTATTTTAGTGCCCCGACTATTGCTTTCCTGTGTTGAATCCTCATCTTCAGCATTTGGGGTGTAATCCATAGAACTTGATTCATTTATTATTTGCTCTGATAGTTTATGACGAGCATTTCCATTATTTTTTGCAGAGTTCATTTCCTCAATATTAAACTTTTGTTTTTGCATCTTAAAACTTCTTTTACAAACTTCTTTATCATCTTTACCATCTGAGTAGATAGGTGTTGCTGTACATCTTAGAGTACTTTCTGTGCCCATTTCCGCAGTTTGTAAATTAGTTGTTTGTATATCAGAGATGTAACTGTCTACACTTTTATCGCTTTTACTCTGCGATGGTATGAGATGGTCGCACAATGTCGACTTTGGAATCCTAAACTTCTTACTAGCAGAGTACATTGTTGTAACACCTCGTTCAACCTCATTAAGAGCTTCTTGCAAACATTCCTTGGTATACGTTTTTCTAGAAATCATTTTCAAGTTACAATGCTTTACCGCTCAATATCCGAGATCAACTAAAGTAATAATATTGTAGCCAGTGAATATAAAACCGATCGAGTTTAACATAATTCGATCTATATCTGTAGTTAAAGTATAACAATTTAGAAACGTATAAGAGAATAAACTGTAATATGCAGGAATATAGTGACAGAAATTTCTCCAAAAAACTATGGTTTAAAATTTAAACATCGCCTCGGAATTCGACAGACATCTATTATTTGATTATTATATAACATTATTCTTTATTTATAAAAGGCTGTGACGTTACCCCGAAATAGCAGTCGCACAGAGAGGGGTGCGCATGGGGATTCATTTCTTTCACAAAGCATGTGAGACTATATGGCAAAGAACTTATAGCGCTGTTGATTAAACCCTCTCCAGAACAGATAATCATGTGTTTACTCAGAAAAAAATCTCAAACTATACTTAATAAATAAACAACAGCAAGTCTATTTATACTTTTTTCAAAAAATTTACAATATATTATAGTTTCACAAACTACTTAAACAATATATTTACAATATATTTACATCAACATCTCTTGAGCTGTCTTTTATAATATACTCTTTCTAGTTATCACCATAACCTGAATCTTTAGAATCCGGCAAATTTAAACGTTTAAACATTTCCACTAATGTTCTTGTACGTATCACGTCTCGCACAAATATATCCGGAAAACGTATAACCAGCTCCAATGCATTTAGGGCGCTCTGATTCAATTCGTTGTAGAATAAAATATTGCCAAATCGAACTTTGCCTTCAACCAAGATTTTAATTCGTTTCTCCCCTTCAGTCAGAGTAGTATCCCAATCGCCATCATTTAAATTAGAATTAGCAACAAACCCTACTTATTCGTTGTATAATGCTGAGAAGTCACGACTTTCCAACTGTTTAAATTGATACTCCAACAGCTCCCGCATATGGAATAGTTTACGGCACTCCAATTCATTTATAACTATCGAGCTATCACCCATTATTATTTTTAACTGGAACGTTTTGTCCTCGGTTGTTCCAAACAATGGCGACAGATTGATAAAAAACAGGCCTCCTAGTTGTATGTGTAGATCTTCCATTTTGAGTGCACCATTTAATCGAGTGTTTAGCACGTCACGAGTAAATACGTTGTTTTGAAATTCCACTTGAAAATTTGTAAAGGCTATCTAATTTTCGTATGCCAATTCCAGAACATGGTTGGTACAATATTTCTTGCTACACACCAATCGTAATGCAGGTTTTATTGTATGGTTTATAACAAACCCAATTTCCACATCATGAGGGTGCTCGCCCAATTCACTTAAACTATACGTATACTTATTAATAAGATTTTCGGTATACGAAACTTGTACATTATTAACATCTGCATACTCCATTGCTTTGCACTGATATCACTGAGATGACTGAGAAAGGATCCTATGCAGATCATCCTTTTAAATGTTTCGAGGTTGTTGTTGCGCATGCGTAAATTGTACTCAGGTGACTTAGAATGCGTAAGCGGAAAGTTAATTGGTTCTCATCGACGTGAATTGACTAGTCTGTAAACAATTAGAGTAGAAGTGAAAGTTAAAGTGATACATCCGATAATTATAGTTGTAGTGCGTAAGCAAGAAGCTAATTGGTTTTCACCGACGTGAATAGACTGGTTTGAAATGTAACTCGAGGTCAAAACAACGTTGGGTTTCTTCTAATTTAAAAGTAAACTACCGAATTATACCAACCAGGTACAAAAACACCGTGCGATACAATATCATTCAGTTTCTGTTTAGCCTACCGGTTGTTTCGTGCGTGCACACAAATCGTGTACAATCGGTACATATCCGAATAGGAGTAGCTCATATAAAAGGACTGTTCGCGTAGAAGTTATTATTTGTTGATTGTACAGTTTAAAGAGACGATATAACAAATATGTATAAAGACTTTGGGGAGGTTATTCGAAGATTTCGCAATGCTCTACGAGTAAAAAAAGCAGAATGTGGGCAACGCTTTTCGATAGAAGGAGAAAAATGGCTTATGTGTCAGTCATACGAGGAAGCAATACAGCACTGTACTGCTGTGTTAGCAATGCCTGAGGATCTGGATGATTTTATGGAAATAATCGAGGAGATGGGGTTTATAAAACTGTTGGCAGATATTCAAATGGAATATATACTAAATTGTAAGTTTTAAAGTAAAAACTTAACCACCTCAACTATTATCATAAGAAATGAATGATGTGAATTTAGAAATTATTTTTTGTATATATTAGCTTGTTCATGTTATAAACTATAAAGTATACATTGGTATTATTTAATTTTTCAAAATGTTGAATCCTCAACTTCCTTCGGCTGTCTTCGGAAACCTTCGGTTTGCAATCAATTTGCGTGCGTGTGCTATAACCCTTTTGGATTTTTAATATGCATGCGATGCGATTGCCAACCTGTATAACATGGAAGACGTTTTCCGGTGTTACTACTAACTGCATTCGCAGCATCAAGCCTATCTTTAAAATTTGAAAAAAAATATATGTAAAATAGCGCATTACTTTGGAGAATTAATACCGGTTAATGTAAATCTATACGAGTCTTAGATGTTTTAAAATACATCCAGAAACAATAATTGGTGTTTGCAAATAAATTTAGTTCTATTTTAATAAAAAAAAATGTAAACTTACCTTAAATCTTCAAAAACTTTTCACAAAAAGTCACTATATGAAACGAAAATTTCAACAAACTTACTCAAAGCATGCGGAACGAATAGGTTTTTAATAATTAGACCGCGTTATATACGGTTTGAAAACCGTTAATTGATCTGTATTACAAGATGAAGTTTGCATTTTCCTAGTGAAGCTCGTAATAGAAAGTACATTGTGTAAATCACCAGCAATTATAGGTGAATTTCCTAATGGATGGCATTGAGCATATCTATTGTATTTCTCAAATCATATAGCTGCTAATTAATAAAAAAGAAAGGCTACTTTCACTTTACGTCACATAATTGTAAAGCAATTAGTTTGTCCTCGTCTACGTATTTTCTGACTATTTAGCATTGAGCATAATTTGTGACGTACTTATTTAGGAAAATGTTAAACCAGAAAAATTTTAAAAATCATGGGTTTTTGCGATATTCTGAAAACAGCACATTACTGTTTGAAAAAATGATTTTAAATATTAATCACTTATGGCTTATAAAGAACTCATTTCTAAAATCTTTGCGGTTTTAGATTTCTAGGGAAATTTTTGTTTAAAGCATATGTTATAGATGAGCAAAACAATTTAAAGAGGTTTGAGACTTTAAAGAAGTAACTTTGTAAGGGATGGTCCGATTTTAAATCTGTTTGCAGATTCGGATTCTACGTAAAATTATGACTAACAAGATGTGTTACATCGTTAAAAAATTTATATGGACGGTCATAAAATCGCTGCATGCAGAAAATCTTAAAAATGGGGTAGCTCTCTGGGGGATGATGCTATATAAAAAATTCTTAGAGATTCGGGTAGCTGAGAAAAATCTAATATTAATTGATACCAAACAAGATACAATTATTTCGAAAGATGCATTGGTTAGACGAAGAAAACTATTTGGTTCAGATTTGGGAGCAAAGAGCAAAATTCAGAGGCTCAGTCTTTAAAGGGGTATAACTTTGCAGGGGGTGGTCCTATTGCAAATCTGTTTGCAGATTCGAATTTTGCGTAAAATTCTAGACTAGCAAGATGGTGTTATGTGAAAAATTCCTAGAGATTCAGGTAGCTGAGAAAATTCTAATATTAATTGATACCAAACAAGGTACATTTATCTCGAAAGATGAGCTAAACAAGATAGAAAGTATGGTATGACATTAAAAGTGAGTAGTGGTACGGTCGCGGTATGCTCGCTAGAAGGTATGTGTGTAATTTTGTAAGGCGTGGTCTTAACGCAAATCTGTTTGCGGATTCAGATTCTGCGTAAAATTTTAGACTAACAAGATGTGCCACATGTATAAAAAATTTATGTGGACGATCATAAAATCGCTGCATGCAGAAAATCTTAAAATTGGAGTAGCTCCCTGGAGGGTGATGCAATCTAAGAAATCCTAGAAATTCGGGTAGCTGAGAAAAATCTAGTATTAATTGATACCAAACAAGATAGGTTTATCTCGAAAGATGCATTGGTTAGACGAAGAAAACTATTTGGTTCAGATTTGGGACCTTATGTGGATTCATCTCCGCATTTCCTCCTAGGAGTCCCTCCACCACATTTCCCCCTTATGGGGATTTACAGCTCCGCATTTCCTCCTAGGAGTCCCTCCACCACATTTCCTCCTTATGGGGATTTACATCTCCGCATTTCCTCCTAGGAGTCCCTCCACCACATTTCCTCCTTATGGAGATTTACATCTCCGCATTTCCTCCTAGGAGTCCCTCCACCACATTTCCTCCTTATGGGGATATACATGTAAATGTGGGAGCAAATGAGGGTTTTGGGAGCAAATGAGGGTTTTGGGAGCAAATGAAGGTTTTGGGAGGAAATGAGGGAGCAAATGAGGGAGGAAATGTGGGATTTGGGAGGAAATGTGGTCACATGAGCCCCATAAACCTTCTACTGTCGGTTTCAACACAAAGCATGTCCACACTTGTGCTATATTCAAAAAGTGGAAAAAGTAGTTGCGGTGGTCATGGTCGATTTTATCTAAAATCTAACTAATTAGCATATCAACATAAATTAGTCTACTATTAGTTTTGCGTTAGATAAGATGATAAAATTATTGAAAATATAGACTTCTATCGTCTTCATAAAACCCACACACCGCAATCTTTTTACATTCAAAAGATCTTGTTGAAATGAGAGGTTATAAAGTATTTAAAGTGAAAACTATTAAAATAAAATTTAGAGAAAAAGTGGTAGTGAAACTAGAGTTTAAAAATATAGTGATATTTCAAATGCCTGCAAACAAATAGAGTAAAGCAATTAAATGAAAGCGATGATCCTAAAGACATGTACATAACCAGTAAGAGATTAACCAGCGTTGCCGTTGATGGAGTTCTTAGAGTAATGCATAAACGTTTATTAGACATCAATCTTGAATTTCTCTTGTATTTACTTTTCTTATGTTTACAAATTCGCTATCTACCACACAATGATAACAGTAAATAAGCTACCTTCGTACGAGACCAAAAAACCGGTTTTCTTATGGAATATAACATGGGAAATTCTAAGCTCCAAAAAGACCATTTTTGTCAGATACAAAAGTCATCCACCCCGAGGTCGCCGCAAATATTCCCACATCTAGTAACAAAAATCTGTACAATAGTTTTCTTCAACTAAGCATTTTTTAGCTCCAGGCATGAATCTCGCACTTGACACCCCGATCAGGGTGCTAGACCCTCCAGCCCACAACCGCTTACGCACTTGCAAAAAAATCGCACATCTGGTACCAGTATTAAATAACATTATCATCTTAAATTTGCTTAATAGTTTTCTTCGACTAATCATTTTTTAGCTTACGGGGCATGGATCGCAATCTCGGCACCCTGATCTAAACCGTCACCACAACAACCACCACCACCACCTCCACAACCACCACCACAACCACCACCACAACCACCACCACCACCACACACACCACCACAACCACCACCACCACCACCTCCATCACCACCACTACAACCCCACCACCGCCACCACCACAACCACCACCATAACCACCACCACCACAACCACCACCACCACCACCATAAACACCACCACCACCACAACCACCACCACCACAACCACCACCACTACAAACACCACCACCACAACAAACACCACCACCACCACCACCACAAACACCACCACAACCACCACCACCACCACCACCACCACCACCACAACCACCACCATACCCATCAACGCCAGTAATAGAGAGAGGACGTCGCATCAATTTGAAAGCAGCAAGGACACAACTGTTAATGTAAGAATAGAATTTAAAGCTTCAAGAAATTTTGAACCGTCGATGAAGACTTATGCTTTAATTATACATGACTCTGTTTGAATATAACCCGTCTACGGCAATTGTTAATAGATTTATTTACAATTCACTATTTTGTATATATTTTTAATAAAATAGTATAAAATCGTTAAATTAAATTGTTTCGGTTAGTTTACTTTTATCAGCAAATGGTGAGCATCTCCCGCTCTGTAAATAAGTTCTAGTTATTTTAGAGTGAATTTATCCCCATCACAATAGGGTGATAGTGTCTTATAGAGTGAAATTGACTCATAGGGTAAAATTGCCTCATAGGGTGAAATTGTCTAATAGGGTGAAATTGCCTAATAGAGTGAAATTGTCTTATAGGGTGAAAGTGCCTCCACTTGTATTATCCAAGTCCGCCCCATGGCGGCAACCATGTTGGCCGCTATGGTGACATGACGGCCATCATTGCGGCCACTATTGCGGACGCCATGTTTGACGGTTGCCATGGCGGCCACCATGTTAGAGCCAGGGCTGTCATGGAAACCGCTAAATTCTATGTATTGTTTACTTATTGTCATGATATTTGAATGCAAGGTAGCACAGTGCATTAACGTTTACCACATAGACCAGTCGCTAGACTTTAGATGTTGAGTTGGAACTATGCCGCAAACACCATGGATCTAGCTTTGGTCAGAGGCACATGCAAAGGGCAACCACACACTCAATTATCACAACATTATGCAATTATAACAACATAGTTAACCATAGCAAAATCATATTCTTTACAAAACAAAAGATTTCTGTATATTTCGGATATTACAACACTATCACGGACAAATGTTATGAATCATGAATGTGATGATTATACAAATCGATAAACCATACTTATATATATTAATAATTGTCTATACAAAATAGAAATATAACACGTTTTCAAATTATAAATCAAAAACCAAAACGCCACTACGTATCAATATAACAATTACGCCAATCGATGCAGCATACTCAAATATAAAAATAATTGTCTTCACAAAATTTAGTTATCTTTAACCGTTTTCGTGCTATCTGTAAAAAACCAAAACGGCACTACGTATCAATATAACAATTACACCGATCGATGCAGCATATGCAAATACGCAAATTATTGTCTTTGCAAAATTTAGTTATCTGTAACCGTTTTCGTGCTATCTGTAAAAAACCAAAAAGGCACTACGTATCAATATAACAATTACACCGATCGACACGTTATACTCAAATACGCAAATAATTGCCTGTAAAAAATTTAGTTATCTTTAACCGTTTTCAAATTATCATCAAATAACCATTTTTTGATCATGAGGTATTAAAACGCGATTATCTTGAAAAGCAAGCAAAATTTTGAAAAAATAAATCGAAAACTCTCCCTTTATTAAAATCTTGTTCTGATTGAGTGACCATGATCCATATAAAAAATTTTATAGCCATATTTTTATAAATAGAAGTATTGGAAATGACCTTAAGCACGTATTCAGAGTCAAGTTTCTACTTACACAAAAACACTTTGGGCTCTTTATGATAAATATATTAACCACTTTGTACAATATTATACAATTAACTTTGCAAGTATTAGTACGATGATTAACTGAATAGAATGGCATAAAGTCCAGTTTTTTCTGAATATTCATTATCATATGAATGGTGATTGAACTCATTTTGTCCATCTGATGGTGCATGCAGAAAACATTAACATAATGTTTTATACGAAGTAGGAATCAAATTATAATGGTTACGCTAACCACCACTAGATGGAGATGGGTTGTTATGTTTGGTCAGTGGCGCGGCGCGTAACTGACCAAACCTAACAACCCATCAATTTTGTAAAGACAATGACTTGCGTATTTTAATATGCTGCAGCGATCGGTGTAATTGTTATATTGATACGTAGTGCCGTTTTGGTTTTTTATAGATAGCACGAAAACGGTGTAAAATATAAAAATTTGCAAACACAATTATTTTTATATTTGAGTATGCTGCATCGATTGGCGTAATTGTTATATTGATACGTAGTGACGTTTTGGTTTTTGATTTATAATTTGCAAATGTGTTATATTTATATTTTGTATAGACAATTATTAATATATTTAAGTATGGTTTATCGCATTGTATAATCATCACATTCATGATTAATAACATTTGACCGTGATAGTGTTGTAATTTCCGAAATATACAGCAATCTTTTGTTCAGTAAAGAATATGATTTTGCTATGGTTAACTATGTTGTTATAATTGCATAATATGTTGTGATAATTGAGTGTGTGATTGCCCTTTGCATGTGCCTCTGACCAAAGCTAGATCCATGGTGCTTGCGGCATAGTTCAAACTCAACATCTAAAGTCTAGCGACTGGGCTATGTGGTAAACGTTAATGCCCTGTGCTACCTTGCATTCAAATATCATGACAATAAGTAAACTATACATAACATTTAGCGGTCACCATGACAGCCCTGGCTCTAACATGGTGGCCGCCATGGCAACCGTCAAATATGGTGGCTGCAATGGTGGCCGCAATGGTTGCCATGGCGGCCAACATGGTTGCCGCCATGGGGCGGTCCTGGCCATTACGGATGGAGGCACTTTCACCCTATGAGGCAATTTTACTCTATAAGGTAATTTCACCCTATGAGGCAATTTCATCCTATGAGGCAATTTCACCCTGAGGCAATTTCACCCTACAAGACACTATCACCCTATTCTGATGGGGATAAATTCATTCTAAAATAGCTAGAACTTATTTACAGAGTGGTAGATGCTCACCATTCGCAGATAAAGGTAAACTAACTGAATCAATTTAATTTATCGATTTTATACTATTTTATTAAACATATATACAAAATAGTTAATTCTGAATAAATCTATTAACAATTGTCGTAAACGGGTTATATTCAAACATAGAGTCATGTATAATTAAAGCATAAGTCTTCATCGACGGTTCAAAAGTTCTTGAAGCTTCAAATTCCATACATCAACAGTTGTGTCCTTGATGTTTTCAAATTGATGCGACTTCCTCTCGCTACTATTGGCGTTGGTGGTTGGTGGTGGTGGTGGTGGTTGTGGTGTTTGTGGTGGTGGTGTTTGTGGTGGTGGTTATGGTGGTAGTTGTGGTGGTGATGGTTGTGGTGGTAGTAGTGGTGTTTGTGGTGGTGTTGGTGTTTATGGTGGTGGTGGTGGTTGTGGTGGTGTGTGTGGTGGTGGTGGTGGTTATGGTGGTGGTTGTGGTGGTGGTTGTGGAACGGTGGTTGTAGTGGTGGTGGTGGTTGTGTTGGTAGTTGTGGTGGTGTGTGGTGGTGGTGGTGGTAGTTGTGGTGGTGGTTGTGGTGGTGGTTGTGGTGGTTGTGGTGGTGGTTGTGGAAGTGGTGGTTGTGGTGGTGGTGGTTATTGTGGTGACGGTTCAGATCAGGGTGTCGAGAGTGCGATCCATGTCCCGTTAGCTAAATAATGATTAGTCGAAGAAAAGTATTGTGCAAATTTAAGATGATAATGTTATTTAATACTGGTACCAGATGTGCGAATTTTTTTTGCAAGTGCGTTGGCAGTTGTGGGGTGGAGGGTCTAGCACCCTGACCGGGGTGTCGAGTGCGAGATCCATGCCTGGAGCTAAAAAATGCTTAGTTGAAGAAAACTATTGTACAGATTTTTTTTTATTAGATGTGGGAATAATTGCGGCGACCTCGGAGTGGATGACCTTTGTATTTGACAAAAATGGTCTTTTTGGACCTTAGAATTTCCCATGTTAAATTCCATAAGAAACCCGGTTGTTTGGTCTCGTACGAAGGTAGCTTATTTACTGATAACTGCCTAATTCTAACATTGGTACAGTTATGGTACCCACTGAAGCGGCATTATACGCATCATTGTCAATTTTCCACTTTTCTTCTAAATTCAAGATACATTATTTGCCAATTTACATAGGTTTTGCTTAAAATCTGTTGTAGTTGAAACACTCAAAACTAGTGTTGTACTTAATATATGGTTTGATCTATAGGAATTGTTTAAATTTTAAAGATTTATGGATGGCTACTAGTTTTAACCCGTACGTTAACACTTGCTTTAAATTGCGATACTGTAAGATACACAGTGTAATTTTTAAACCAAGCAACGCGTTTAGTTTAAAAAGTATAAAGCACAAAAAAATAAACCGTCAAATAAAAGTTATAGCTAATGAAGAGGGACATGCCTTTCTGGAGACAGTTCTGAATATTTTTCAGAAGTTTTTTCAGAAAAATACAAAGTTACCTTTTTTAAATAGAAAGGGGTATGTTAGGTTTCGTGTCGGATAGCTCTTTAAAAATACTATATCTTAATATAATATATCCCCATACCTAAAATCAAAAATAAGCCTTCAAAAAGGCATTAATGTGTGTGCATGAGTACAGATGATCAATTCTTTTCAGAGCAATGTAAAACGCAATCTTATTTATAGGCGATTTTCAGTTTTAAGTGTCAAAAGTAAGCGTTTAACATCGAAATATGTGTGTGTGTGTGTTTGTAAGGTGTGTGTGTGCGTGCGTGCGTGCGTGCGTGCGTGCGTGCGTGCGTGCGTGCATGCGTGCGTGCGTGCATGCGTGCGTGCGTGCGTGCGTGCGCGGTGTGTGTGTGTGTGTGTGTGTGTGTGCGCGCGCGTGTGTGTGCGTGTGTATGTATGTGTGTGTGCGTGTGCGTGCGTGTGTGTGTGTGCGTGCGTGCGTCCGTGCGTGCGTGCGTCTGTGCGTGCGTGTGGTTGTATGTGTGTGTGTGTGCGCTGCGCGCGTGTGTGCGTGTGTGCGTGTGTATGTATGTGCGTGTGCGCGTGTGTATGTATGTGTGTGTGTGCCTGTACGTGCGTGCGTGTGTGTGCGCGCGTGCGCGCGTATGTGTGTGTGTGCGCGCGTGTGTATATGTGTGTATGTGTGTATATGTGTGCGTGCGCGTGCGTGCGTGCGTGCCTGCGTGCGTGCGTGTGTGTGCGTGTAAAATGTTTCTTGACTTTTAAAATTTCAATTTGTGTGTAAATTTTTTGTGATGTAGGTCATAATAGTAAAAATGCTTTTTAATATTTGTAATAAACATTACGCGTTTCGGTGTATTAAACCATGATCACATGTTTAAGTCCACAATAAATATAAAAATATTAAAACTTAAATAATTTATAATAAGTTGTTATATATTTTTTAATCAACCTTAGATCACGCCCCAGATCATGGGCGGTAGTGTAAGATATCAAAATTGTGGTTGATTTTCTATACCTTTAGAGAATTCTTGTAAATTGTAACAAGCCCAGGGTAAGATTGGATGACAAGCGGCTTATAGAAAAAGAAAACTCTTATGACTTGTAGCTAGCTGAGCTTTTAACCCACGGTCGCATGAGATTGGGTCAGTGGATTTAATTAAACTTAAAAAAAACAATGTAATGGACGCCACCTAAATTTTTATAATGCAATTGACTAAATGAATTTGCTTAAAGGAAAAATTTGGAAACCTATACTATTACAAACCACTTAAAATACACGATTGATTGTCACAAATAGGTTACTTACTTTCTTTCTGCTCTAAGAAGTTCTAGGATGGCTCTGAAACATAATTACTACTAGCGAACATGTAATTTATTTAATAATTCTGAGACTATACGAAGTCCTTAATTTTTGTTTTAAATACTTATCACTGAATTACTGTATTAATTCCTTTAATGGTCATAAAATCTTTGGGAAAAAATTTAATATTCATAAAAAAATGAACTGAAGAAAATAGGTTTCTATATTCTCATTTTAAACAATTTTTTTTTTAATTTAGTAATACCTGATCAACAATAACAAGTTGTTATACAAGGCAGATTTGTAATCTGAGTTTTAACATTAGTAGCTAGTGGGCCTATCTAGAGCAATAGGTTCCCTAACATTACATAGCTATTTATTGTGAGTGACACTATATTCCATTCCAGTTAAGAAGGTACTGAAGAAAAAGATAGGACTGAATTTTAGCGATTCTCATTGGTGGATGGATGAGCCAAGTGTACACAAGTATAAATATCCCGTATGTTTGTGTTGGTTGTTTGAACATTTTTATTATAAGACAGATTGTCAATTGGCATTTTGACATTTGCTATTGTCCTTTCATATTTTCGTTTTTGTTATTTATTGTATTTTGTTATTAGTTTGCCTTTGAAATTTTGCTCGGCTTTATTAATTTGTGTTAATTTTATATTTAGTATCAAAACAGTTCTTGTCAGAGCTATAAAACACCAGCGTCTTCATAATAAGGTAAGCATGTCTCATTAAAGATAAGCATATAATACTAACAATGAATTCTTTTCAGACTTTTATTTAATTATGGATCACCAACCTATTAAAAATTCGAAGGGCAAACATGTTATGAGCGGGTAAAAGCTTATTGCCTATAATATATATTTGAAAAATTCCACAAATGCATCCAAAACGCAATCTGTGAAGCAAACTGCGTTAGAAGTGGGTTTAGGTGTTCGATAATGTGGAATATTGTAAAAGAAATGGAAACTACTGGTACTGCTTCCTCGCCAAAGACTACAAGAGTGCGTACAACAATCTACGACGAACTTGAAGAATTTGAAAGATGTGCGATTCGACGGCATGTTCATGCATTTTACTTTAGAAATGAATTACCAAATTTAGAGAAAGTATTACATGCAATAAACAATGATGACTTTACGAAACTTCAGTCGCACATCACTTTATCGGGTAATGATGAAATTGGGTTTTAAATATGGAAAGCGTAGCCGAAAAACAATTTTAATTGAAAAACCTGAAATTGTGTTGTGGCGAAGAAAATATTTAACTGCAATTAAAAAGTATAGAGCTGAAGGCAAAAGAATTTATTATACTGATGAAACGTGGGTGAATGCTGGACATGTAAAGAACAAGGTATGGCAAGACACCACTGTAAAAACAGCCAGGCAGGCATTAATCGAAGGTTTATCGACTGGTATACGAGATCCCTCTGGCAAGGGCAAGAGATTAATTGTTGCGCACATGGTTAGTGATATGGGATTTGTCAATGGTGCATATTTAAACTTTCAATCTAAAAAAACAGGTAGCGTATTAACACTATAAACAACTTAGGACCCTGGGTTCATAATTATCGTTTTAGGAGATTATCACGAATACATGAACGGTAAAGCGTTTACAACTTGGTGTATTACCTCTTCTTGATAATGATAGTGTAATCGTGCTTGATAATGCTCCTTATCACAGCGTCAAAGCCGATAAGGTTCCAAATCAAAGTTGGCGGAAAGAACAAATTTATAATTGGTTAAACGCAAAACACATTGAAGTTACCAAAGAGCTATTAAAAGTTGAATTATTAGCCTTAGTAAAGCAGCACTCTCTAGCTCACCCGGCACCTTATGTTGTTGACGAAATTGTAAAACGCTCTGGCAGAACTGTATTAAGGTTACCCCCATACCACTGCAATCTAAATCCAATTCAGCTGATTTGGGCTCGAGTAAAGCAGCATGTAGCTACCAACAATTCTACTTTTAAAATTAACGAGGTGAAGGTGCTTCTGGATGAAGGAATTGCAGCCATAGATAAAGAACATTGGGTTAATTGTATTAGCCATACAATTAAAGAAGAAGAAAAAATGTGGAAATTGGATGGCATTGTCGAAGAACTTGACGAACAAATTGTAATAAATGTTGGATATGAAAGTACAACAGACAACGAAGATACCTCTGGGGATGATATGGACGTAGATTAAATATAAATTTGTAATATCATTGTTTTGATATTTTGTGATGTGTTTAATTAAAAATAGCTTATATATTGTTCTATGTTAATATTTTATTTAAACTTTAACCAAACAGGTAGAAAATAGAGTTCAATAATGCTTGATATGTTTTAAAACCGTGTTTCTTGGATGTATTTATTCAAAAACCTCAATCTTGCAAAAAATATAAATAAAAATCTGTATAAACATCGATGCATTGCTTTAATTTCAATCATTGTTAACAAACTTGCAACCTTTCGAAAAATGAAACTGACAGAATTTTATTAAAGCATTCTATAACTCCAGGTGAATGTTTGTTTCTACCATAATTGTTAAGTAAAGACTAAGGGGCAAATTCATAGAGCACACTTAAGCCATGCTCATACTTAAGTAATGCTCTATCTCAATTTTTGGTGTTTGGAAAAATACTAAAAGTTGAGATGGAACATTGATTAAGTATGAGTGTAGCTTAAGTGTGCTTTATGAATTTGCGCCTAAGTTTCGTCCGTCTTAAACTTAATGTAGTTCCAAGTCCAATTTTATCTTCTGAAATTTAATACCAAATTACAAATACTCCTTGTTATTATTTAGACAACTATCCTAGGAGAAGGATCGAAACGTCAATAAAATCATTTTCAAAAAGCAAT
This sequence comes from Platerodrilus igneus, assembly GCA_036346225.1. Taxonomy (NCBI): domain Eukaryota; kingdom Metazoa; phylum Arthropoda; class Insecta; order Coleoptera; family Lycidae; genus Platerodrilus; species Platerodrilus igneus. The sequence goes on along the minus strand of JARFIW010001529.1, from coordinate 302,421 downwards.
GTGGTCTTATTCCTTAAGAAGAACACCAAATTGCAATTACTGAATGCAATAATACTTAAAAATTAACTAATAAAGTCAGCCATTTGCATTGTTATTTTTGAAAAACTATCGTCACAAAATAGTAAATATACAACCGACGCCGGCAACTTTTCAAATACAGCAACTAATAAATTTTTGATCTGTGTAAATCTGACTCAAGCACAAGCGCCATCTACTACCTTCTTAACTGGAATGGAGTATAATTATGTGTTGCAGATAATAATATTTAGTACGTTGAGTTACAGATAAATATCTTGTGATAACTTCCTCTTCAGCCTGGTATGGATGTTAGGACGGTCAAGGTTAAAAAGTTCTGTGCTGGGACATAGTTCCAGTTTCCTGTAGTGATTAGTTGTTAGCTTTTTAATGAATTCTGACACTGATGACAATCCGAGTTCTTGGTGTAGTTGTTTATTTGTAATATACCACTCCGCTTTGACTGCTATACGTAGGATTTTATTTTGTAGCACTTGTAATTTATTTATATTAGTCGCTGAAGAGTTTCCCCAGATAACACAGGCGTAGGTTACTAAGGGGCGAATTAGTGCTTTATAAAGGAGTATTGTGCATTTAGTTTTTAGTGATGACTTCCTGTTTATAATTGGATATAGTTGTATCAATCTGGTGTAACCTTCATTGAGTTTCTTTATAATGTGCATTCGCCAGGTTAGTCTGGTGTCTAAAGATACTCCTAGGTATTTAACACACTCGTCGTTGGCTTTCCAATTTATCGTATTGTAGTTTATGTTGATTGTTGGTGGGTTGTTTACACGTCGTAAAGTAAAGATTTTAGCTACACATTTATCGTTGTTAATGGTAAGATTCCATTTGTTAAAATAATTTATTACTATGTCGGTTGCCTGTTGTAGTTTAGTTATTGCATTGTGTAAGTCATGTCCCCTTGCTAAGATTGCTGTATCGTCTGCGAACATGAAGATATCTGCCTGTGTGGTTGGAATGTCGTGAGTGAAGATATTAAAAAGTAATGGTCCCAAAACACTTCCTTGAGGAACTCTTGTTTCTATTTTTCTGATTGTTGAGATCGAGTTGTTTATGGTGATCTGAAAGGTTCTATCGTCGAGAAATGAGAATAATATGGCTTTGAGATATTCAGATATGTTAAGATTAGTTATTTTGTACTTTAGTCCATAATGCCACACGCTATCGAAGGCCTGGGCTAGATCAAGGAACATGGTCACAGCATATTCTTTCTTTTCAAAGCTATCTTCAATGGTCTCGGTTAGTCGTTGTAGCTGGTGGCAAGTCGAGTGTTGTTGTCTGAAACCAAACTGGAAGGTTGGAATTATATTTTGACTTATGATTTCTTCAGACAGTCTGGTTTGAATAATCTTTTCCAGAAGTTTACCCATCATGGGAAGAAGGCTAATAAGTCTGAATCCAGTTACTAATGTGTGGTTTTTGCCAGGCTTTGGAAACGTAAGTACAAGAGAGTGCTTCCAAGTTTGTGAAAAATATCCCATCCTTAGACAGGCATTGAATAGGGTCGCTAGATGGGCGTGAAATGTTTTGCTCGAGTTTTTCAGTATTATATTTGTTATTTTATCATGGCCTGGTGCCTTCTTTATAGGCAGCATTTTTATTAGAGCGGCTATTTCTTTGGGTGACGTGGGTGAAATTTCAGAATTTATTTGTAGCATGTGAGTATCTACATGGTTTAGAATTATATTTAAGAACATAGGTTGTGGATGTTTTTGAGGTCCAAATGTTGTTTCGAGATATTTAGCAAATGCAGTACATTTTTCTTCATCTGTGTGGAGTTTTGCATTATTAACATGCAGTGAAGGAATTGGTTCTGTTTTATGCAGTATTTTTTTGGTTGTTTTCCATAGTCCAGGGTCTTGTGTTTCTAATTCTTGTATGTATTTCTGGTATTGGTTAATTCTATGTGCATCTAATTCGCGTCTGATTCGATGCGAAAGATTGTTCATGAGATTTTTTTGCAGTAGGATCTCGGGTCATTTGCCACTCGCGTCTAGCTCTGTTTTTTTGATGAATTAATTGAGTAATAGAATTAGGAGTTGTGTGACTATCATTTAGCTTTCTTTTGATCCGAGAGATTGTTGAGAGTTGAATAGTGTTTCTAATTGTTGCAGTTATGTGTGAGACCTGTTGGTCTATATCTGTAGTGGTTGCTAGTGGTCGAAGTGTTAACTTTGTATCAAGTGTATCTTTAAAGCGTCTCCAGTTGACTATTCCGTTAATTAATCTTGCTTTGTAAACGTTTTTTATAGGCTCGGCTTGGAGTGAGATTATAACCGGCACGTGATCTAAGTCCAGTTTGAAACATTTTTTCTTGACTTACTAAAACACTACTTTATTAACACCATACTTCAAGTTAGGTGTCTGCAAAACTAAATCTTCCGACGTAACTAGGGGTCTATTCCTGGGGTAGAGCAATGAGCAATGGGGGGGTAAGTCGAAATCTGTGGGGGTCACACTCAAACTAAAACAAACAGGCGCCACCAAGTCCAGATTGATTTATATTAATGGCATAGCAAATTTCTAAGGGCGGACGTGGAGACCCAAAGAAAAAAAGATCGCCTTCGCTGACTCAAAAACTTGTCTTAACAGAATAAGACGCTGTTCCTGTAAGAAAGAATAATAATTAAGTCACCTAGAAAATGAGAACACAATTTGCGTCCCTCAAATATACCTAAATGCATAGAGAATATTTTCTACATAATGGAATCATAAAAATTTAACTCTTACTGTCTTTTGTTTATCAGGTCTGATCAAACTAGATCAGAATAAAAAACTTTAAATGTAGATAATTAATTTACTAGAAAGAATTTTCTTTGTTTCAGTAAATAAAATTTCATTGTAATTAAATAAAATAAATATTTGGTATTCTTGCAAAATTGTTGTAAGGCTTATCAACTGATCCTTACTCAAATATATTACAATTCGGTGTAACTAATAATGCTAAGGTATTTTTATAACCCAACCAGATCTGTGTAGGTCACTTACAAATGAATATACGAAATTTTCTCATTAATTTAACAAAATTAATATTAGTTTGAAGTCAAAAGAATCACCAAGATATTCTCTAATTTTATCAAATGTGGCAGTACTGTAATGCTAAACATCTGTTAGCCATTGTGCAATTGTTAACGGCATTGTTCAAACAAACAGGTGACGTAATAGCAGCTGTTAATTTACGTTGTAGCCACGTGTAGTCACATATTTACGGAACTAAGTGAAATCAAACCCGATACTGGGGAAAACCAGATTAATTACAGGTAAACTGAATAACAATTTTGTACATCTAACAAACAAAACGAAATAATGTACTTTCAGAAGGAAGTACTGAGGAAATTCTTAATTCTATTACGAACCCAATACCGGCTGTCGTCTTTGGTTGCAATGGAAACAACTTCGCAGTGCGGGGCCTGCAGCTAAATATGCTTGTTTTCCATGCTTTAATACAGATGTAGGAGCGAAGCGGATTTCTCACATTGGTTCAAGGCAACATTACTTTCGTAGCGTAATCTTCCGTTGTCTAATCTTATTTACAAATATAATCTTTCATTGCGTAGTCCAAAAGTTAAGGTTTCTAAATTGTAACTTCAAAGTGGTCGTGCGGTTTCTAATTTATCGTTGCAGTTTCTGACGTGTTGTTGCGGTTTCTGACATGTCGTTGCGCTAAATAAATTTTAAATTAGCTAATATGATAACGAATATGCAAAATGTGGATTAAGTACTAACCGTTACTCAGGAAGTGTTTCACCAAAATAAGGCGACCCGGAGGTCACTCGCCATTCTTTTGAATGCATCTTCACGCTGCCTTTAACTATCGACGAGTGCGCTCGCTGCGTTCTTGCATGGTGGGAGGATCATAAGTGGGGTTCTCGAACCTCTCACGCGCGCCAGTGGCTGTGGAATTGCACCGAACTCCGAAACAAATAGACTACTAATCCTAGATATAGTAATACTATAAAAATTTGATTGTTACTCGAATCTTTATTTTAGTTAATAAAGGTATTTCAATATTCATTGTACGTTTAATGAATAGGTTCTTTTACTGCTAAAATAAGATTGTTACACTACCCCTTTCCTAAAAGAAAAAATTTTTTAGAAAACTTCAAATATAACAAATACAAAAAATTTTTATAACAATACTAGCCTTTCCTACCTTCCTAACTAACTATGCAATTTTATAAATTTATTCAAATGGGGGGGACAAATATTTACAAATGAGTGTGTTGGTAACTACGCGTACCTGACGTCCATCGGGAGACAAAATCGGGGAGTCACAATCGGTAATAATCAAAATTGGGAGGGGGTCAAATTAGAAAGTCAAACACTCCACGGGACAAAAAATTCAATTTACAATATTTCCTGACTTGAGATTCATACTTTTAACAAGGCTAATATTTCTTACCTATAAGCAAACACTTACGATTTACTTCTAATTTCAAAAAACTTCACTTCCAGGAGCTCATTTAGCTCTATCTACAAAAAAGGAATGCTTCCTCATCAAGACAGCATAACTATTCAAAACATCATCACTACAAGGTTATAATCAAAAGTAAGACCCTACTAATAGGTCTATATTTAAACACCATCATCACAAAGTGATAATCAAAACAAAAGTGACCTAACCATAAGGTTACTTATCAAATGCAAATACAAAATATCATCGCTTCATCGTAAAGAGATGATCAAAACAAAGGTAACCTAACCATAAGGTTACTTATCAAATGCAAATACAAAATATCATCGCTTCATCGTAAAGAGATGATCAAAACAAAGGTAACCTAACCATAAGGTTACTTATCAAATGCAAATACAAAATATCATCGCTTCATCGTAAAGAGATGATCAAAACAAAGGTAACCTAACCATAAGGTTACTTATCAAATTCAAATACAAAACTGAGCCAGTCAGGGCTGTACTATCCTACACCCTACTGAATATCCTATCACTGAGTTCCAACAAACAACTGATCTCATTAGTGATGGACCAAATGGTGAGACTCACCAAGCCAACTTTGACCTTATCAAACCAAAGAATTTCGAACGGTCAAAAGGAACAAGGGAAAGAATAATCTAATATTCTCTCTACCTCGATATGTAGAAATCAGGACCAACAATCAAATAGCCCACCTACTTCTACATTGTAAGGATATCTGTCAAAGACATCCTCCAAACACATCTCTGAGTAACGCGCGAGCAAAATGAACAGCGTGCACACCAAGGCACACCTCAAACTTACAAAATTTACAAAATCTCTAACCACTTATTTCACTTCTCAAATAAAATACTCAAAATTAGTGAACCGACACTAAATCAAAAATCTGGACAAAACAAAGCAAACCACTACTGCATTACTTAGTATCAAAGAGATGACCGGACCGGAATTAATCGTCAGGATCATCATTTTCCTTTGGACACGACGCTTCAACTGGTTTCAAGTCCTTTACGTGCTATTTCCCTGCTCTCGTTCCATCTTCGTTCTCTAACTCATATACTACATTGGAATGTTTTTTCCGAACTCTACTCATAACGAACCTAGGGGCTAACTTAGCGGAAAATTTATCACTAGCACTCGAGAAGACCTTATTAGCTCTCCAAACACACTCTCCGACTCGGAATGAAATGTCTCTTCTCCTAAGATTGTAGCGTTTACTCGAACGTTGATAAGCTACATGCAAATTTTCACGGACATTTCCAAAAATATTAAACAAAGGTTGACGATCCAAAACATACGAAGGTCTACTACTGGAGACGACATCTATATCCTCACCAGGTATAAAATTATCATTATAAGCTTTTCCACTTAACTGCCTTGAGGAGCATACACAGCATTGTACCACATCTCTTGGATCTCGTACCTTGCACACAAAACTTCAAAACATGTCCAATCAACTGTGGACCATTATCACGAATAACAAATGGTGGTATTCCGTATGCAAAAAAAATACTTTTTCTTCTAAGAACTTCTCAATCAAATGTGCTGTGGCACTTCGCAAAGGTTGCAAAATCGAATATTTCGAAAACCAATCACCAACAACTAAAAGCCATCCACCTGCTTATGAATCGTCAATAAAAAAACTAATCATGACAATAGCTAACAAAAAAAATCAGTGTTCAGGTACACTCACACCCTACTACCAATTGAACTGTCGAAACAACTACAATGCTTCACAACGCCTAAATATGCTAGAGTGACAAACCCTCTACGAGTCTCACCTAGACTAACAATACCAAAATTTACATCAAATCAAAAAAGGATGCAAAAAAAATTTAGAGCGCCTAACTCACCTCGAGTCTCGTCTAGACTTACGCAATGCCGAGCGACCAACTCTTCCTGAGTCTCGTCTGGACTGACATACTGCTGAGCGACCAACCACGACGACAAGTTCCGCCTAGACAAAATTGCGTTGCAATGCTGATCTAAACAAAAATCTGCTAACAAAATCAAAAACGTGCTTATGCACAAGAGCAATTCTCAAATGACACGACGACAGCTCACTCCAATGTACCTTCAAGATAGAATCTCTAGCCTTATAATCAAATTTGGACAAAATGTTCTTTATTGACTCAAACAAATCAAACAACAGGCTTATCAGCTTCTTTAGCTGACAGTCTTCCAAAAATTTTTTCAAAACTGGTTTCTCACTCACTACTCCCGTTCCTCTTTAAGTAGACAAACAATTCGGAATATCCGACATGAGTACAACAGCCTAATGTTTCAATGAAATCAAACTGGTAAATCCAAATGATCTAAACCTTACAAAAATTATCAAAACAAATTGTACTACTAAAGGTAAAAATCAAAAGATGTTTTTGGTAAAATTATTTTTGCCAAAACAATATCAAAAAAATTTAAGGGGTCAAAAAAGAATTAAAGTCAAAAGTAAATTTGGCCAAATTAATTAATTGACCGTAAGGGGATTAACGTTCCGACCAATCCTTTATCAAAAGCAAACAAACAAATCTAACTGTCAAATAAACTTTAAGCAAACAAATTTTGGAGCAAAATAATTTTTGGACAAATGGACTTCAAAGCAAAATAAGTTTTGAGCTAACAAATTTCAAAGCAGATTAAATTTTTGAATAAACAAATTTCGAAGCAAAAATAAATTTTGAACAAACAAATTCGAAGCTAAATCAATCCCGAACAAACAAATTTGGAAGCAAAAATAAATTTTGAACAGACAATTTCAAAGTAAAATTATTTTTGAACCAACAAGTTTCAGAGTAAAAATAATTTTTAAACGAACGAATCTCGAAGTAAAATTAATTTTGAACAAACAAATTTCGAGGTAAATCAAATTATGAACAAACAAATTTCGAGCTAATCAAATTATGAACAAACAAACTTCGAAGTCCCAAACGTTGAACAAACAAATTTCGACGCCCCAAACGTTGGACGCTAGTGTTACGTTTTTTTTTTCTCTCTAATTGTTGGCTCCGCTAGCCTCACGCATGGGCGCTAGTGAAACGTATTTTCTAACTAAGGCCTGACGTTGCCGGCACCAGTGAAACGAATTTTCTTTGTTTCAGTAAATAAAATTTCATTGTAATTAAATAAAATAAATATTTGGTATTCTTGCAAAATTGTTGTAAGGCTTATCAACTGATCCTTACTCAAATATATTACAATTCGGTGTAACTAATAATGCTAAGGTATTTTATAACCCAACCAGATCTGTGTAGGTCACTTACAAATGAATATACGAAATTTTCTCATTAATTTAACAAAATTAATATTAGTTTGAAGTCAAAAGAATCACCAAGATATTCTCTAATTTTATCAAATGTGGCAGTACTGTAATGCTAAACATCTGTTAGCCATTGTGCAATTGTTAACGGCATTGTTCAAACAAACAGGTGACGTAATAGCAGCTGTTAATTTACGTTGTAGCCACGTGTAGTCACATATTTACGGAACTAAGTGAAATCAAACCCGATACTGGGGAAAACCAGATTAATTACAGGTAAACTGAATAACAATTTTGTACATCTAACAAACAAAACGAAATAATGTACTTTCAGAAGGAAGTACTGAGGAAATTCTTAATTCTATTACGAACCCAATACCGGCTGTCGTCTTTGGTTGCAATGGAAACAACTTCGCAGTGCGGGGCCTGCAGCTAAATATGCTTGTTTTCCATGCTTTAATACAGATGTAGGAGCGAAGCGGATTTCTCACATTGGTTCAAGGCAACATTACTTTCGTAGCGTAATCTTCCGTTGTCTAATCTTATTTACAAATATAATCTTTCATTGCGTAGTCCAAAAGTTAAGGTTTCTAAATTGTAACTTCAAAGTGGTCGTGCGGTTTCTAATTTATCGTTGCAGTTTCTGACGTGTTGTTGCGGTTTCTGACATGTCGTTGCGCTAAATAAATTTTTAAATTAGCTAATATGATAACGAATATGCAAAATGTGGATTAAGTACTAACCGTTACTCAGGAAGTGTTTCACCAAAATAAGGCGACCCGGAGGTCACTCGCCATTCTTTTTGAATGCATCTTCACGCTGCCTTTAACTATCGACGAGTGCGCTCGCTGCGTTCTTGCATGGTGGGAGGATCATAAGTGGGGTTCTCGAACCTCTCACGCGCGCGCCAGTGGCTGTGGAATTGCACCAAACTCCGAAACAAATAGACTACTAATCCTAGATATAGTAATACTATAAAAATTTGATTGTTACTCGAATCTTTATTTTAGTTAATAAAGGTATTTCAATATTCATTGTACGTTTAATGAATAGGTTCTTTTACTGCTAAAATAAGATTGTTACACTACCCTTTCCTAAAAGAAAAAATTTTTTAGAAAAACTTCAAATATAACAAATACAAAAAATTTTTATAACAATACTAGCCTTTCCTACCTTCCTAACTAACTATGCAATTTTATAAATTTATTCAAATGGGGGACAAATATTTACAAATGAGTGTGTTGGTAACTACGCGTACCTGACGTCCATCGGGAGACAAAATCGGAGTCACAATCGGTAATAATCAAAATTGGGAGGGTCAAATTAGAAAGTCAAACACTCCACGGGACAAAAAAATTCAAATTTACAATATTTCCTGACTTGAGATTCATACTTCTAACAAGGCTAATATTTCTTACCTATAAGCAAACACTTACGATTTACTTCTAATTTCAAAAAAACTTCACTTCCAGGAGCTCATTTAGCTCTATCTACAAAAAGGAATGCTTCCTCATCAAGACAGCATAACTATTCAAAACATCATCACTACAAGGTGATAATCAAAAGTAAGACCCTACTAATAGGTCTATATTTAAACACCATCATCACAAAGTGATAATCAAAACAAAAGTGACCTAACCATAAGGTTACTTATCAAATGCAAATACAAAATATCATCGCTTCATCGTAAAGAGATGATCAAAACAAAGGTAACCTAACCATAAGGTTACTTATCAAATGCAAATACAAAATATCATCGCTTCATCGTAAAGAGATGATCAAAACAAAGGTAACCTAACCATAAGGTTACTTATCAAATGCAAATACAAAATATCATCGCTTCATCGTAAAGAGATGATCAAAACAAAGGTAACCTAACCATAAGGTTACTTATCAAATTCAAATACAAAACTGAGCCAGTCAGGGCTGTACTATCCTACACCCTACTGAATATCCTATCACTGAGTTCCAACAAACAACTGATCTCATTAGTGATGGACCAAATGGTGAGACTCACCAAGCCAACTTTGACCTTATCAAACCAAAGAATTTCGAACGGTCAAAAGGAACAAGGGAAAGAATAATCTAATATTCTCTCTACCTCGATATGTAGAAATCAGGACCAACAATCAAATAGCCCACCTACTTCTACATTGTAAGGATATCTGTCAAAGACATCCTCCAAACACATCTCTGAGTAACGCGCGAGCAAAATGAACAGCGTGCACACCAAGGCACACCTCAAACTTACAAAATTTACAAAATCTCTAACCACTTATTTCACTTCTCAAATAAAATACTCAAAATTAGTGAACCGACACTAAATCAAAAATCTGGACAAAACAAAGCAAACCACTACTGCATTACTTAGTATCAAAGAGATGACCGGACCGGAATTAATCGTCAGGATCATCATTTTCCTTTGGACACGACGCTTCAACTGGTTTCAAGTCCTTTACGTGCTATTTCCCTGCTCTCGTTCCATCTTCGTTCTCTAACTCATATACTACATTGGAATGTTTTTTCCGAACTCTACTCATAACGAACCTAGGGGCTAACTTAGCGGAAAATTTATCACTAGCACTCGAGAGGACCTTATTAGCTCTCCAAACACACTCTCCGACTCGGAATGAAATGTCTCTTCTCCTAAGATTGTAGCGTTTACTCGAACGTTGATAAGCTACATGCAAATTTTCACGGACATTTCCAAAAATATTAAACAAAGGTTGACGATCCAAAACATACGAAGGTCTACTACTGGAGACGACATCTATATCCTCACCAGGTATAAAATTATCATTATAAGCTTTTCCACTTAACTGCCTTGAGGAGCATACACAGCATTGTACCACATCTCTTGGATCTCGTACCTTGCACACAAAACTTCAAAACATGTCCAATCAACTGTGGACCATTATCACGAATAACAAATGGTGGTATTCCGTATGCAAAAAAATACTTTTCTTCTAAGAACTTCTCAATCAAATGTGCTGTGGCACTTCGCAAAGGTTGCAAAATCGAATATTTCGAAAACCAATCACCAACAACTAAAAGCCATCCACCTGCTTATGAATCATCAATAAAAAAACTAATCATGACAATAGCTAACAAAAAATCAGTGTTCAGGTACACTCACACCCTACTACCAATTGAACTGTCGAAACAACTACAATGCTTCACAACGCCTAAATATGCTAGAGTGACAAACCCTCTACGAGTCTCACCTAGACTAACAATACCAAAATTTACATCAAATCAAAAAAGGATGCAAAAAAATTTAGAGCGCCTAACTCACCTCGAGTCTCGTCTAGACTTACGCAATGCCGAGCGACCAACTCTTCCTGAGTCTCGTCTGGACTGACATACTGCTGAGCGACCAACCACGACGACAAGTTCCGCCTAGACAAAATTGCGTTGCAATGCTGATCTAAACAAAATCTGCTAACAAAATCAAAAACGTGCTTATGCACAAGAGCAATTCTCAAATGACACGACGACAGCTCACTCCAATGTACCTTCAAGATAGAATCTCTAGCCTTATAATCAAATTTGGACAAAATGTTCTTTATTGACTCAAACAAATCAAACAACAGGCTTATCAGCTTCTTTAGCTGACAGTCTTCCAAAATTTTTTCAAAACTGGTTTCTCACTCACTACTCCCGTTCCTCTTTAAGTAGACAAACAATTCGGAATATCCGACATGAGTACAACAGCCTAATGTTTCAATGAAATCAAACTGGTAAATCCAAATGATCTAAAACTTACAAAATTATCAAAACAAATTGTACTACTAAAGGTAAAAATCAAAGATGTTTTTAGTAAAATTATTTTGCCAAAACAATATCAAAAAATTTAAGGGTCAAAAAGAATTAAAGTCAAAAGTAAATTTGGCCAAATTAATTAATTGACCGTAAGGGGATTAACGTTCCGACCAATCCTTTATCAAAAGCAAACAAACAAATCTAACTGTCAAATAAACTTTAAGCAAACAAATTTTGGAGCAAAATAATTTTTGGACAAATGGACTTCAAAGCAAAATAAGTTTTGAGCTAACAAATTTCAAAGCAGATTAAATTTTTGAATAAACAAATTTCGAAGCAAAAATAAATTTTGAACAAACAAATTCGAAGCTAAATCAATCCCGAACAAACAAATTTGGAAGCAAAAATAAATTTTGAACAGACAATTTCAAAGTAAAATTATTTTTGAACCAACAAGTTTCAGAGTAAAAATAATTTTTAAACGAACGAATCTCGAAGTAAAATTAATTTTGAACAAACAAATTTCGAGGTAAATCAAATTATGAACAAACAAATTTCGAGCTAATCAAATTATGAACAAACAAACTTCGAAGTCCCAAACGTTGAACAAACAAATTTCGACGCCCCAAACGTTGGACGCTAGTGTTACGTTTTTTTTTTCTCTCTAATTGTTGGCTCCGCTAGCCTCACGCATGGGCGCTAGTGAAACGTATTTTCTAACTAAGGCCTGACGTTGCCGGCACCAGTGAAACGAATTTTCTTTGTTTCAGTAAATAAAATTTCATTGTAATTAAATAAAATAAATATTTGGTATTCTTGCAAAATTGTTGTAAGGCTTATCAACTGATCCTTACTCAAATATATTACAATTCGGTGTAACTAATAATGCTAAGGTATTTTTATAACCCAACCAGATCTGTGTAGGTCACTTACAAATGAATATACGAAATTTTCTCATTAATTTAACAAAATTAATATTAGTTTGAAGTCAAAAGAATCACCAAGATATTCTCTAATTTTATCAAATGTGGCAGTACTGTAATGCTAAACATCTGTTAGCCATTGTGCAATTGTTAACGGCATTGTTCAAACAAACAGGTGACGTAATAGCAGCTGTTAATTTACGTTGTAGCCACGTGTAGTCACATATTTACGGAACTAAGTGAAATCAAACCCGATACTGGGGAAAACCAGATTAATTACAGGTAAACTGAATAACAATTTTGTACATCTAACAAACAAAACGAAATAATGTACTTTCAGAAGGAAGTACTGAGGAAATTCTTAATTCTATTACGAACCCAATACCGGCTGTCGTCTTTGGTTGCAATGGAAACAACTTCGCAGTGCGGGCCTGCAGCTAAATATGCTTGTTTTCCATGCTTTAATACAGATGTAGGAGCGAAGCGGATTTCTCACATTGGTTCAAGGCAACATTACTTTCGTAGCGTAATCTTCCGTTGTCTAATCTTATTTACAAATATAATCTTTCATTGCGTAGTCCAAAAGTTAAGGTTTCTAAATTGTAACTTCAAAGTGGTCGTGCGGTTTCTAATTTATCGTTGCAGTTTCTGACGTGTTGTTGCGGTTTCTGACATGTCGTTGCGCTAAATAAATTTTTAAATTAGCTAATATGATAACGAATATGCAAAATGTGGATTAAGTACTAACCGTTACTCAGGAAGTGTTTCACCAAAATAAGGCGACCCGGAGGTCACTCGCCATTCTTTTTGAATGCATCTTCACGCTGCCTTTAACTATCGACGAGTGCGCTCGCTGCGTTCTTGCATGGTGGGAGGATCATAAGTGGGGTTCTCGAACCTCTCACGCGCGCGCCAGTGGCTGTGGAATTGCACCGAACTCCGAAACAAATAGACTACTAATCCTAGATATAGTAATACTATAAAAATTTGATTGTTACTCGAATCTTTATTTTAGTTAATAAAGGTATTTCAATATTCATTGTACGTTTAATGAATAGGTTCTTTTACTGCTAAAATAAGATTGTTACAAGTTCTATATGGACTGTTTGGTGAATTCGCTGTTGGACATTTTTATGCATAATTATATCTAGTATGTCAGGGTTGTGATCATTTCTGTATGGGTAGTATGTGTATTCGTCTGGTGCAAGAATTTGTATGTTATGTTTGCCAGCAATTTCGTTTAGTTTGTTGCCATTTGGGTTGGTTTGGTGGCATCCCCATACGGTGTTCTTGCTATTAAGATCACCAATTTGTAAAGTTGGCTTGTTTGTGTTAAAGATTGTACGGATATCATCTTCCAATAATTTTTTGTTAGGCTGTTTGTATACGCTATTGAGATTAACTTTTTGGTTTCTAGTAAGATTTAGTTCTATTGTTACTATTTCTAGGTTTTTAGTATTAGGTACATCGGCGGGTTGGTGAGCGATATTATTTTTGACAAGGACAGCTACTCCACCTGATGCTACTCTGGCTTGTCTGTTCTGTCTGTATATTTGATAACCGGCTATTTTAAATTTTTCTTGGTTAGCTAAGTGGGTTTCACTGATGCAGGCTATATCAATATTGTGTCGGGCTAGGAAGGCTATTAAGAGTGAGCGTTGAGCTTGCACTCCATTGGCATTCCAATTAAGTATTTTAATGTTGTTAAGGGTTTGTGAGCTATTGGCCATTGACGAGGATAGGGAGAAGATTTGTTATAAGAAAGTTTTTGATTTGAGTGATGAAGGGTTTAAGAAGATCTAGGATGGTTGAAAGAATATTGTTAATAGTGCGTGCGTTTGGGTTTTCGGTTGTGGGCTGTTTCGTTCGTTCTGCATAGGTTTTATGCGGTGCTTGTGTTTGAGTGTTTGGTAGTGTAGGTTGATTTACTGTTGAGTATGTATTTCTGCTTGATCTTTTCCCAGTTTGCATGTATTGTTGTTGATAGGTGCATTTCCTGTAGTTAGCCGGGTGGTGCTCACCGCAATTTATACAGGTTGGTGGGTCTTCTTGTTTATTGTCGCACTCAGTGCAATAGTGGTTCCCTGCGCATTTAACGCACTTGGGGTTAAGTGTGCAGTAGTTTTTTGTGTGTCCTAGTTGTTGACAGCGGTGGCATTGGGGCGTATATTTGGCTAGTCTCCTAGATTCAACTGTGATAATGAAGTTTTCTAACTTGTTAACTTTGAAAATTTCCTCTGCTTTTTCGTTGTGTGTTAGTTCTACAATGACTACTGGCATTGGTGTTCTATCTTTGTAATATAGTCTGTTTATCTTTTTAATAGGTAGCTCATGTTGTTGTAGCTCCTTTATAATGTCCTCCACTTCGAGGGAGGGAGGGACATTTTTTAGTGCAACTGATAGTGGTTTACTTGCAGGATCTTGATAGGTATGGAATAGAATTTTATTGTTTAAATAGTGTTTAACCAATGCTTTATAGTCATTTTCGGATGTTAGATTTATTTTTAGCGACTTACTTGTGTATGTAGTTGTGAATTCATTGCTGGCTAGTTTTGTTATGTCACTGATGACTTCCTTATGTTTGTGCTGCCCTTGAAGAAATATTGGTGGTATTTTGTTAGTTTTCTTGATTTCGGTGCTTGGATTACTTTGCTGGTTAATATTTTCGGGCTCATCCGGTTGTTGCAGTAATTGATATCGATTTTGTGTTAAAAGAGTTTTTGGTTCCCATAGGTAACGTTTTTGAACTTCATTAATAGGTGGAGTTAAATGATCACTAGATCGTTTTTGTGTTCCCATTATTTACATTGCCATCCCCGAAGGATGGCGGCGTTGTTTGTTAACTTTCACTTGTCTTTATAGTACAGTCCTATTTCGTAATGAACTTGATATAAAGGTTATTTTATATTGTATTTGTCTGTTAAAACTGATAAGACTGATATCGAGCACGAAATACGTCCGCACTGTTTGACTGCACATGTAAGACTCTATTTTAAACAATTATGTACAAGATAATGTAACTCAACAAAACAATTTCTTACGAATCTATATAATTACGTTACTCAGGAGATGTAAAATTTAATTTTCTATATCTACTGATTTTAATTAAATGGTATATTTTGTGTAATAATATCCATTTGTATTTAATAGCTCGAAGTAGCGCTACTAGAAACTTACAAGTGATTTAAATTCTTTATACATGCAGTAATGTATTGGTTAATTGTTCTCAAAGCAAATTACATATGTTAGAATAAAGGCACGCAAACAACATGTTGAACTAAGGTTTCGAAAACAAGATAAGAAATAACATTTGTTTTAACAAATGCTGTAAACCACATGTTACTATGATTGATGTAACTAAATATTTTTTTTTATACATAGTTTGACAAGAATGACTTCCAAATTTTTAATTTTATTGGTTTATTAAATATACAAAAGTGTTGGAATTCATATTAGGTAAAGCGTTAAATAAATAAATGCTGAATTAATGGTTTTGTAGCAGTAATGTTGACGAATAATTCACGTCGGAAATTTTTTATGTTACAAAGTTAATCTAAAAAATTTTTTAAAAGAAAATTTAACTGGTGTACAACTTACCTACTAACATTGAAAAAATCAGTTTACAATTAATATAAAGCATAGAACACAATTTACTATGTACTTCTTTGATTATTAAATGTTAAATTGATTTATTATTTTTGTTAGAAACTAAATATATTGAACTGGCTTGCCAATACAAAGATAATATGGAAAACATACATGTTTTATCTAGGCAGATAGTATAAGAACATTGATAGAATATTATTATTATAAACTGTATATTTTTGTAACTAATTTCTAATATACAAGGTTGGTCATCAGATTTATGATTTTGCAATATTGTGGTAAATATGCGTGAATTGTTCGTGATCTGTTTTATTGTTGATGCTGTTTGCATGTCGCTGTATCTGGATCATTTCTAAAATGTTTCGTTTTTTATCATTAGTTTCAGTACTCAAAATATTTACGTCATCAAAATCAAATGTATGTAACTTGTCTAACGCATGATTTGCCAGGGCTGTGCATCTCTTGTGTGATCTTATTGAGTATTGGTGTTCATATATTCTACGATGAATGTATTGTTTAGTATTTCCGATATATGAACTATCGCAGTCTTTACAATTAACTTTGTATATGCAGTGTGTTTTTTCTTTATTAGAATATATGAACACCAATACTCAATAAGATCACACAAGAGATGCACAGCCCTGGCAAATCATGCGTTAGACAAGTTACATACATTTGATTTTGATGACGTAAATATTTTGAGTACTGAAACTAATGATAAAAAACGAAACATTTTAGAAATGATCCAGATACAGCGCCATGCAAACAGCATCAACAATAAAACAGATCACGAACAATTCACGCATATTTACCACAATATTATAAAATCATAAATCTGATGACCAACCTTGTATATTAGAAATTGGTTACAAAAATATACAGTTTATAATAATAATATTCTATCAATCTTCTTGTACTATCTGCCTAAATAAAACATGTATGTTTTCCATATTATCTTTGTATTGGCAAGCCAGTTCAATATATTTAGTTTCTAACAAAAATAATAAATCAATTTAACATTCAATAATCAAAGAAGTACATAGTAAATTGTGTTTTATGCTTTATAGTAATTGTAAACTAATTTCTTCAATGTTAGTAGATGAGTTGTACACCAGTTAAATTTTCTTTTAAAAAATTTATTAGATTAACTTATTATAAATTATTTAAGTTTTAATATTTTTATATTTATTGTAGACTTAAACATGTGATCATGGTTTAATACACCGAAACGCGTAATGTTTATTACAAATATTAAAAAGCATTTTTACTATTATGACCTACATCCCAAGAAATTTACACACAATATATATATATATATATATATATATATATATATATATATATATATAGGATGTCCAGAAACTCATGGAAAAAATATCAGGGTGTGGTCGGAGAGGTCATTTCCTACCAAAATACCTCTGTATGTTAGAATCCAATTGTTTACGGTTTCAAAGTTATTTCACTTTCTGTGTTTTTTTGTAAAAAGCGTGCCTAACCATAGATTATTAAGTATTAAAAATATAATAATGGCTCTTTAAACGTAATTCTTTGTTTGCGGTGTAGATGAAGGTTGCCTCTTTCATAAATGACAGATATTTCAAAAAATCACTCACTACCACAAGAGAAAATCGAAGTTGTCGGCGTCGCTTCAGTCTTATGAAAAATAGTTTGTGTTATTCAAATCGACTCAAAAAAGTACCTCTTACCAAAAGTGCACACCTATCTAGAAAACATTCTTAGTTTATCCCCTTTCTTTAGAGGTATAACTCATAAGCGTAAGTTTGACTTTCCAATGCTCCACCAGAAGGTACTACATAGGCCAGGGAAATTTTGAATTTTGCCGAACCCTTGCTATTCCTTTAACGTGCTTGACAACGCTCACACATGGGACCTCCATTTTACCTCTCATCCTAACGAGGCCGTATTTCGTGAAAATACTCGCTTAACATTTTTCAAGTATTTCGTACCGACAATGAAACCCGGAATTTGGGAACAGCACTTATACACGAACCGGTTTGATCTTCGGAGTCGCTCATCAATTGAAAGCCCCTTGTTTGTAGACATAATTCCTGAACGGCACAAAATCGTTTTTTGGAAAAAAAAATTTCACATTGATTTACCTTTTCACACACTGGACTGTAATGTACTAATCTATCCCCATCACTAAAATAGTTTAAATACCTATCACATATGTATTGTTTATATCTTGTTTTATTTAATGTTGGCTAATTAATTTTGATGAGTTTTTGATCCAGCAACAAATTTTCTCACATACTATTACTGCCACTATATATAGCATTAGATCATCATAACAATACATCGGTTAATAGACTTTACAAAAGGGTAATTTTGATTTAGTAATACATGTACCTCAGTGGCGGCTCGTTGCATTAGTAACCGGGGATGCACATTGGTGAACATGAGGTGGTCTATCTACTTGATGAAATTTATGAAAATAAACTTGATTTTTGAGTTTGAATTTTCAGTATTATTTTCCAAATTATGATGCCTACTAAAAAATATGGTATGATACGTGGATATATTTCTGGTTTTTGTACTATGAATACAATACGATTTAATGCCTAATGTGAAGCACCTTTAATTATTTGCAGAACATGCATAAACATATGGTTGCCGTACAGTATAAAAACTTTAGGTTTTGCTAAACAACTTAATGTTAAAATAAAACGATCAACAAATTACATGAATACATTAAAAACGAACATATCTCCTGTAGCTTCTGAGCAGTTATTTATTCTTGTGAGTAAGCGAATTGTTGGCATTTGAAAATACTTTCAACTATATTGCACCGGTCTGTCACTAGGAACGACTACTTCTGCTGAAGGTTCAAAAACGAATCTTGCACCAAATCTTCTTCTTATCTTTATATTCAAAATGTTCATGACGATTCTGCACATAACGATAATTGGTGAGTATAAAGCACCAATCACTAGATTGTCTAAATTAACAACTGGGGTTGACATACCACGTAAAATGACTTAAAAAATTAAAATGCGATTGCGATCCAATATGCGTGTAAAGTCTGCGATGATACTCTTTTAGTTTATATTTGTTAGATTAAAATGCCACAGCTACTCTTACAATAACACGAAGATCTCAGGGCTAAACACTTTATTTTATTAAAGTAAACGTGAATTCTCATATAACGAGTATGAGCAATATAACTAAATCCACACTACGGAAACTATACTGTCATCCAATTATTAATCTCTAAAATACTAGATTATAATTATTATACTAAGTACTAAGAGCCGCCATGAGCTTCTATGCTCATCGCATGCACACGCCACGTAACAACTAACTCGCTTTCACGTCACTGTCGCACGAAAAATTTAAACTACCTGCCTAGATATGAATGCGCCCACTTCATGACACCCCCTAACTTAAACTAAATTGAAATTGATGTTTAAGTTATAAAACCTACAAACTATACCGAACATTGCAAACATACATCTAAAGAAATAACAAATAGCCAGATAACACTGTCATTCCCCTTTTTTTTTCTATACTGGAAAGAAAATTCACTAACATATATACTAAAACAACAATCTAGCTTGTTTCACTAGTACAATGCCTTATAAGGTTTCAGGTTAACAATGTTGTGTTTGCCTATCTCATTCCCTTCCTGATCTATCGAATTATATGAATTTGGTCCTGCAATTCCCACTACGCGGAACGGGCTCTCGTACAATAAAAATAATTTTGCCATCGTGCCGTCAACAGCTGAAGACTGATGACTTTTCTTTAAAAGTACAAGTTCATCGATTTTCAAAGTAATAACCCGATTATCCCTGCAATATTTCTCTTGCCGCTTACGAGCTCGGTTTAACATTCTACTACGTGCTATCTCCCAATGTACTTCAATTGCTTGCTCTGGTTTTCCCTCAACATTAATTGGCAACCCCAATATCTTTTCCAACGGATTATCTAGAACCTCACCTTTCTGCAAAAACAAAGGTGTATACCCTGTACTTTCATGTGTGACATTATTTAAACGGGTTTCAACCTTTTTTAACTCATAAGCCCATCTAGTATGACGTCTAAAACAGTAAACCCTCAACAACCGACCTATCTCCTTGTTAGCACGTTCCGTCATATTTCCTTGAGGGAAATATGGCGAAATCCTTTTGATCTTTATCCCTAAATTACCTAACTTCCGACCCCAAGCTTTAGACACAAATTGCGTGCCATTGTCACTCAAGATACACTTCGGCGTCTGCACATTAGGTATATAATCACGAATTAAACGATTTAAAATTGTAACCGCCGTGGCTCTCTTTAATGGATACAATCTCGCAAATCGGCTGGAAGCGTCGACTAAAACCAATAGTTGAGTAACGCTGCCTCTCGACCTAGGCAATGGTCCCATAAGATCGATGCAAACTAAATCTCCGGGTTGCTCTACAATCACCGGATTCAACTTCCCATGACATATCCTGGAACTTTTACTCCTTTGACAAATGCCACATGACGCGACTATTTTCCGTACCCACCTTCGCATCTTCGGCCAATAAAATAACTTTCTCATGTACTCAAATGTCTTCGCGTCCCCATAATGCCCAATACACGCATGCTGATGTCGCACTAAGTGAACCATTTGACCCTGCGGCACACAAATTTTGTACGCGGGCGAGATTTTATCACCCTTTTTAAATAAAACTCCTTCATGCAACTTGTACCATTTTTTAATACCCTTCTCCCTTTCTGTCGCAGCTTCCTCATTATACTTCTCTAACACTTCAATCTTCCCTCCTATCCATTTCTTTACCCTTTGATCACTTTTGATGATTTTCAGTTTATCTTTAACCTCATATTCCTTAGTTAACTGTAGAAAATTTATGGCTACGTTTGCCTCCTGATCAGGCCTAGCATCTTTCTTGCTCTAACAGGTATGCGGGATAGCACATCGGCCACTGCATTGTCCCTGCCCCGGCAATACTCTATAGTTATCTCAAACTCTTGCATAAATAATATCCACCTCAATAACCTCGCCGATTTCAACTTACATGTAAATTAAAAAGTCAATGACTTATGATCAGTCACCAGTAATAATTTCCTCCCTAAAACTAATGTGCGCCCCTGCTGTAATGCATGAATCACAGCAAGGGCCTCCTTTTCCGTAACTGTATATCGGAGCTCTCTGCCCTTCAACGTTCTACTGGTATATGCTATAACTTTCCGTTCACCTTGCTCACCTAACTGATATAGACACTCCCCTATAGCAAAATCGGTGTAATCGGACTGCAAATAAAAAGGTTTTGCTAAATCTGGATGAGTAACCATTGTTACCTCTAAATATTTCCTTTTAATTATTTCAAAAGCTTCCTGCAGTGTTTCATTCCACTCCCATCTTTCCCATTTTCTCAACAGCTGCAACAATGGAATGGTATATTCTGCTTGATTTTTACAAAATCTTCTCTCAAAGTTAATTAATCCTAAAAATGCTTTAAGTTCCCTGTTATTGCGGGGACGCGGATACTTGCTAATAACTTCTGCTCTCCGTGGATCGACAGAGACCCCCGTTGCTGAGATTAAATGCCCTAAAAACGGAACCTGTTTACCGGCAAATAAACATTTCCTCAGCTTGACAGTCATACCCGCTTTCCTCAACACTTCAAACAACCTGTCTAGATGCTCCATGTGCTCAGCTACAGTATCTGAATAGATTAACATATCATCAACATAGATGCACGTAAACGACGCAAATTCCGGACCCAACACTTAGTCTAGGCAACGAATTAATCCAGCCATAGCGGTTGATAATCCGTAAGGAATAACCGTGAACTGATATGTTTTGCCCTCAAATAAAAATCCTACATATTTACGATGCTCCTATTTTATTTCTACTTGCCAAAATGACGCCGTCAAATCCACGCAACTAAGTACCTGCTCCCTTTTAAAATTGGCCAGTAACCCTGCAGGGTTAGGCGGGATGACATAATCCTTGGCTATACGTGAATTTATATATCGACTAACTAAACAAATTCTCACACTCTTGTTTTTTTTTCTCTACGCAAACTAAGGGCGATACGTATTCTGTTTGAGCCGACTCAATAATTTCCCACTCAACCATCTCTAAAATTTACCTTCGTACTTCCTCCCTATGCACCAACGGTATTGGATACGCCTTCTTGACGAAAGGGCGATCATCTTTTATTAATATTTTGTGCTGATACCCTATTACTCTTCCCGGATTTTCAGAAAAAGTCTCGGTATGTTTTGTTAATAAACCCCGCAAAATATCCTTTTCTTCGTCATTTAATAATTCAGCTTTTGAAGCAAAGCTTGCAACCTCCGCTTCTGAATATCGATGCTTGTTTAGTAATTCACTACCCTTTTTTATAAAATGTAGTTTAGTTTTATCGGTCGTAGCTAAAAAATTAATATGTAAAGGACTATCCTTTTCTTTATCCCGAATGAGTTCGGCTACATGATACTTATCCCCAGACACGAACCTACCTGCGATTTCTCAAAATTTATAATCGCGCGATTCTTATTTAACCAATTGCATCCAACTATGCAATCTTTATTCAAATTCGGTACTACTAGCACACTACTTGCACTTCCACCCCACGTATCTTTAATGTTAACAATATCTGTTGTTTAACCTTTTGTGTCCTTGAACCTACAGCCACGGCAATATCAATATTTGTAACCGGCAATACAGGAAAATCCTGTAAAGTCATCAAAATTTCATAAAATCTATCCGACACGGCAAAAATATCGCTTCCACTATCTATTAATACAATGCAATCCAGATTAGCTACTTTAGCGTTTATACAAGGTTCCGTATCCTCCCCCACATCCCCAGTACTCTCATCATCACTCAACAACATCTGACTATCATTATAGAAACGAGTAATAGAACGCACATGTTTCCTATCAATCGTATTAGATTCTTGTTCCTGAACACCCCTTATGGCAGAATTATTTGCTACCGCTACTGGTTGCCTACCATCGCGACCCACCTCGTGCGAGCTACGACCCTGTGTTTCTCTATCCTCCCTATAGTTTCTATTACTTTCACTACGTCAGCCAAATCTTCCACTGTCCTTCCTATTATAAGTTTCGTCAATCTTAAATAAATATTTCTCCACTTCCTCTATTTTTGTGAGACCCTGAGTGACAGTACCTCTTTGTACTTCGTCAGAAAAATGTTTAGAAAGCATTTCAATCAATGTTCCCTCCGGAATCTTTCCCGTGAGAAAACTTGCTTCCCTTACAAATTTTAAAAAATATTCTACACTACTTCCTCTTTTGAAGTTGCCGTAATTAATTTTAAGGTATAAATCCTTCTGTTTCTCTATGCCCCAATATTTATTTTTAAAAGCATCAGAGAAATCTGCATAGGAGTTAAACGAACTTTCTTTTAAAGTGGCCCATCCCGCGGCACCGCCTTTTAAACAATTAATTACCAAACTAACCCTATAAGTATCGGGAACTCCTGCATCATTAAAACATTTTTGAATTTTGTTAAGAAATACAATAGGATGCATGACCCCATTAGGACTGAAACTTAGTTGCAACCCCCCCAATTCCTTAAAATGCGCTAAATACGGCTTATTTTCTACAACACATTTATTTTCAACTTCACTTTCTCGTTTTATTATTTGTTGATCGACCAAAGTTTCCACTGTGCTTTGTAGCGAAGCAATTCTTTCAGTTAGGCGCAGCAACACCAACTGTAAATCATTAGGTACTGTAGTCTGTACCGATGCGTTTTCTTCTGAACACACGGAGTCTTCGTCTTTACTCTTCTTGTTTTTACGTGGCATTGTTCTCTATTTGTTTATCTACAATTCTCGAATACTGGGTAAGTACGCTACTGAACCCGCCCAGAGAATGTAACTTGAGAACCCTAATAAAATAGGTAGTAGCTCGGAATTTATTTCCGTAATTTATACTTTGTCGTGTACTACTAATTAACGTTTTTATTGACACAGTTTATGTCCGCTTCCTACCTCGCAATAATTAATATCACTCAGTTCCATTCAATTAAATAATACTGCATGCTTACGTACCTGCATTGTAGCATTCCTTAGTATTTTGTTTAGCTTACGTGCAAATTCCACTTGTTTACCAAGCTAACCAGCTGCAGATCAGCGTCACCCCACGTGCAAGGTTACTGCGCTCACTATCTCTTTCTCTCCCACCAACTTTTAACACTCCGTCGCGGTCGGTCAAGTATTAAGGAACTTATTCTGTTCCCCTTACAATCGACACTTGCACATATATTCCAATACCGCTTTGTCGTTATTCTAATTTACACTTTCAACATCGAATTATATGCCCCCGGTGGTCGCCACATGAGATGATACTCTTTTAGTTTATATTTGTTAGATTAAAATGCCACAACTACACTTACAATAACACAAAGATCTCAGGGCTAAACACTTTATTTTATTAAAGTAAACGTGAATTCTCATATAACGAGTATGAACAATATAACTAAATCCACACTACGGAAACTATACTGTCATTCAATTATTAATCTCTAAAATACTAGATTATAATTATTACTAAGTATTAAGAACTGCCATGAGCTTCTATGCTCATCGCATGCATGCCGCGTAACAACTAACTCGCTTTCACGTCGCTGTCGCACGAAAAGCTTAAGATCTCATTACAGTAGCGGTCATCTTGAAATTTCTAAAGATCCAAATTTCTCTCCTATTAGGCACCCAAATTAAAAACGGTTTTAATAAAAGTTACTTATAAAATAATTGTCTATGCGGGAAAGTCATTTAAGTTTTTTTTAACTGAAAAATTTTTTTTGCTGATAATAGAGCGATTTAAACAAAACCAGTAACTTCCCAAATGTGTGAATAATTTTTATGAATTTTCATCAAAATTGCACACTACAATTCAGTTTATTTATCGAATAAATCAAATATTAGTATTTTTTAGAAAAATGCACCTGCAATGTGCTGCTGTGGATAAATTCAGAACTTCCATGTCATACACTATTGTAAAACAGAAATGGTTTGAATACATGCTATATAAAACTAACACAACAAACATCTATTGAGATCAAACTAACCTTATGAGAGTTTTCGACTATAGTCGTAATCACTCGCAAATCTATTTATAACTTTCATCATGGATATTATTTAGCGTCTGGTAATTATAGAAATAAGTTCTCCATAAACCTTGGATTTATATAAATTTTTATTCGGTTTCCTATTTAGTGAAGCAGGTATTCCCCTAGTTTGAGTAGTGTAAGACTTGTAAAAAAGGATAAACACAAAATAATAATAATAATAATAATAATAATAATAATTCGCTAATATTTAGGCTTGTGTAGTAATAAGAAGTAATGTAATAAAAATTCTAAGATGTGTACCCTCAAACTTCTGTAATACACGTAAAAGCCGCATGCAAAACGTAAATAAATAAAAGCAAAACAAACTTTGGACTACTTAAAAATGCAAGACATGCTTTTCATTCTACTAGAGGAATGTTTACTGTGTCCGATTCAGTATACTGTTTATTATTTCGTCATTTGAAAATGATAATGGAAACGCAGATGTGATAAGAAAAGAAACCAAACTAATATTTGTAGCTTTTTATAAACTGTAATCAAAACCTACTTGACACTTTACCTAATCATTGTTTATTAGAGATACGTTTAAACCATTATTCTGTTTTTTCCATTTATTGGCTAATTAATTAATATAACAGCTTTGTCAATTGCATATTGGAAATTGAAAATAACTGTGCGATGCAAACGTAGAAATGTTAAATCTTGCACTTTCCTGTTCCCTAATAATTTTGTTTACATTACATATCGGAATTTCAAAGGTTTTCACTGGTTATAAATGTTAGATAATATGTATAATTAAAATATCTGTGTGGTTTATAACTGGACTATTAAGTCCACAACACTGCCATCTATATTTGCTCCTTGGCACTTCATAAACCAAGTATGCGGAGTATTAAACACCATATCCTTTTCTAATGAATATCTACATCTCCACATTTCGTCCCGCCCTATGCCACCTCACCCTTACCCGCGTTTTTACAGCAGATGGTAGGTAACCTGCTGTGATGAGCTCTTAAAGTACCTGCCTAGATATGAATGTGCCCACTTCAAGTCCCTTTAAAACGTCTGCTTTAAATGATATACACTTTTATTATAATATACTATAATAATTGTTAAATGGCATGTAGGATAAAGTCCATTCTTCTGTTTTTCTTAGAAGCAAATTTATCAATAATCTTTTTATTAAAATTATCTATTTCTGAAACAAAAAGTCGCTCAAATGACATCAAGCATTCAATCGATCCTCACTCATTGTGTTAAGTAAAAAAGTTTTAACGCTCTTCATCATAGAGAAACATCTCTCGGCTTCAGAAGTTGATAGAGGTATTGTTACCAGTATTGCCAAAAGCTTTACGGTTTCTGTAAATACCGCATCGAGTCTTTGTTCCAACAGCAAATGAAGTAAAGGCACAGCACCAGAAGCATCATGCAATTCTTCCCGCATATAAATAACTTGCAATTCAGTTTTTATTTGATTTGCGTTTAAGAACAAATAGCATTCAACTGTATTTTGCAAAAATTCATCTGGAAAACATTTAACAAATTCGGGGAATTTTTCTATAAGAAATAAATTTGCAGCAATCAAGTGATCAACAAAGTTAAATCTGTCCCTTATTTGTGAAATAATTACATCACAAACTTCCATTGCTTTTTCTTTTCGACTTTTCGTCATTATTGTTGCACTTTCTTTGTTTAACTGGTAGTTCAGATATAGTGTACTCCTCAAGATTGTCATTTATAATAAACTTTTTTTTGCGAATATTATTAATTTTTTTGTCAACATTTTCAATGTTTTTTAAACTTTTATTGGATCAGTAACCTTTTGCTAAAGTTGGTTAAAAGAATGTTAACGTGTGGCATAATCTTATGGAAAACAGAAAGCCAAAATGAAAACTTTTCATCTAAAAGTAAACGTTCATAAGCACTCGCTTGCTGAATAGTGCTTGGCAGTGTAATTTCCTCACTATTTTGTATAACTTCCATAACGTTGCTTAATTCATCCCGATTTTCATAAACGGTACGTATAGAACGTGACTGAAAATTTCAGCTTGTTGGATATACTCGAGGTAGCTTCTTTTGAACAATATCTTCTAAAACTCGTGTTCTCTGAGGTGATGTTGAAAAAAACCCACAAAGACCAGTTAAATTGGAAAAAAAGATTCTGACGTTCCTATTGACTGAGGTTGACTTTTTCATAATCAGATTAGCTTAATGTGCGTAGCAGTGCACAAAATTTGCAAACGGATATTTATCTTTAACTACCTTCTGAACTCCATTAAGCGATCCGCTCATAACAGCAGCGCTGTCATAGCTTTGGGCTATTAGCTTATTAGGAATGTTTAGAAGAAAATTTAATTCGTTTAATATACATCTAGACAAGGATGCAGAGTTCTGCCCATCAGAAAGCAAAATTTCCAGAATCTTTCTACAGGACGGTCATTCTTGAGGTATCTCAAAATAAGAACTAATTGGAACTGGCAAGCTATAGCCGTGGTTTCATCAGCAATTATTGAAATGTAGTCCGTTGCTTCAACTTCCTTCTTTGCTTCTTCATGATAAACTTCGAACATATACTCTAAAATTTCATTTTGAATAGTTTCTGATGTTCCTTTAAAAACTTTTGATTTTCCTAAGTGATCTTTTAATACGAAATCTAAACCTGCCGAAAAATTAACAAGTTCTCTAAATACTCCTTTATCTGCAGGAGTCATCCTTTTCATTACGGTCCCTTAGTGCTAAATCAAAATAATCACAAAATTTTATGCAGAAAATTATTTTCGAAAAAACATCGATTTTTTGCAATTTCTTCGTTTTTTCTTAAAAGAGAGTTTCTATATTCAGAGCTTAATTGAACTTGTATATTCGTCAACCAAAGCAGGATCCAAGGGTCAAGCCTCAAGTATGCAAAGGAACAACAAGGGAGAAGGAGAGGAAGAGCGCTGTTAAAATAAAACTATGTACTACAAACTGTGGTAACCAAGAATCTCAACAAGCGAAGAACTAAAGAAAAGAATACCTAACTAGACCTAAAGTCGACTAAGTGGTGGTTTCTGAAGAAAGAAAAACGGACTAGAAAGCACATACCACAGGAGCGGATGGACGAAACACAATTGGTATAGGGACCGACAGCAAAGAAAACCAGCAAAAGGATAGGGAGAGAAATGTGGAACAAAAGGAACGAGAAAAAAAACCAAAAAGAATAACACCCACCAGTACAAGTACCAGAACCAACAAAAAACCTAAGCATCGTACAAAAGAAAATAAAACAGAATCCCAGTGTAGTTATGTATGAGTATGTGTGTGCATGTGTGTGTATGTGGGTGTGTTGTTAATGTACGAGTAGGTGAGTGTATGTGTGTGTGTATATAGTGTACGTGTATAAAGTGTGCGTGTGTGTATGTGTTGGACCGCTGTAGTCGCCTCTTACGATAGGCAGGTCGTACCGTAGGACTATTCTATTCCCGGACCCACACGGGTGCAAGGAGTACAAGGAGGATATGAAAGAAAGGAGAACCAAGTAGAACTGTGTGTTTATGAAGTGTGTGGGTGTATGTGTGAGTGTCTGTGTATGAAGTGTGAGGGTATAGATTGGACGTGTATACGGTGTGTGTGTGTGTGTGTGTGTGTAAGTATGTGCTGGACTAATGTAGTCGCCACTTACGACAGGCAGGTCATACCATGGGGCTATTCTATACCCGGACCCACACGGGTGAGAAAAAAGAAAGAAGAAGAAAGAAAACTTAGCCAAACAGGGAAGTAAAAAAAAGATCGTAAAGTCCAAAAATTAAAACATAAAGAGAGCAAAGTCGGCATAAGAATCTGGGGTACGAGGACTAGATATTGGGCTTAGGGCGTTTACGCCGCCAGAAAGAAAATGAAACGAGATCAAGGACATTTGGATTTCGTCGACTAACATCTTCAAGCTCTGAATCAGTATAGACAAGTTTTTGCCCCTTATGGGCAGTTTTCCGCAAAACAGGGACTGCAGGGGTGTAGTAGTTGTAGCACGCGGTATAGGAGGTGTCAAGGGTTGTTTAGAAAACTCAAAACGAGTTAAGAAAGAAAGTTGTTTGTTTTTAGAACTGGTGGTAAGAAAGTCAACGGTAGAAAAATAAAAAGTATTGACTGTACGAAAATCATCCTTACGAAAAAAAGCACAAACAGAACACACTACCATTACTTTAGATAAAAGGACGGTAGCAGATAAAATTTCATCGACTTTAGATAAAGAACTAGCAGTATCACAGTTAGGAAAGAGAACAGCATTGACTGTAGGAATATCAACTTTAGGAAAAGGTACAGAATCTGATAACACTTAATATTACATAAAGAAACATAATCAGGTAGAAGTTCATCAACGTTACAAGAACAAACAGTATGAAGTAGAACTTTGCCAATGTTAGATAAAGGGCTCGAATGAAGTTTATCAACCTGAAAGAAAGGAGCAGCACCATACAGAATTTCATCTACTTTACAAGAAGAAACAGCATCAGGAAGAACTTCATCCACAATAGATAAGGAAGCAGAATTAGGTTGACCTTCGTCAGCATTAGATAACAAGACATCAGTTAGGATTTCACCAACCTTAGTTAAAAGAACAGAAGCAAGTAGCATTTTGTCAGCATGAGAAAAATGAGTAAGAGTAGGTAACGTTTTATCAACGTCCGATAAAGGAGTAGAATCAAGTAAGACTTCATCAACAATAGACAACGGAGTAGGAATAGACAAAACTTCAGTCACAATAGGAACTGAATCCTTAACAATAGTAGATAACGAAACGGGATCAGGTAAAACTTGGACAACGACAGCTACAGGCATTATAGCTACGGGTTTCCTAACT